>WUQG02410197.1:0-16347 GCA_011317285.2 Androctonus mauritanicus
GTTTCAAATATGATTTTATTGTGCAAAGAGTGTTAATTAACTTGTTTTAAAGAAGGTTTCGACAAAATAACAGATTACCGCTGGTGGAAGACATGTCGCGTCGCGTGTGGCTGCAATATGCATCGACTGACAAGAATCTTTAAACCAGAGATTCATATTAATCGATCTATATATCATATTCCGGAGAAGCATGTATACATGTTCATTAATAAAAGCCTGCTACGCCGCCCTCCAGATGCGACGCTACGCGTCTTCCACCAGCAGGTAGTTTACCATTTAGCCACGTCGAATTATATGCCATCCGAAAACGCGGATTCGTGTAACCCCACGAAAAAGTTGTTAAAGTTGTCATGGAAACGAAATAAACATCTTTTAGTCTTTATTATAAGCAACGGGTATTATAAGTAATTAAAAAAAAATCATCCTACGCGTTATACGGGACTGTTTATAGCGTTATATGAGTACTAGTCACAATTTTTTCGTCGCATTATAGGAGAGCGCGTCATACGGGAGATTTTCTATAAATATTAATTTATAAAGTGTTATATCTACATTAACACTTCAATAAAAATCGAATTGTTCAGTAACGTTTTATCTGTTATGAGATTAACTAACACGGTTCTCATGTCGTTAATTTTATAATCCAATATGTTTGTAATGTTTTAAAATGTTTTTTTTTATTATTATTATTAATTTTAAACCAATTTTAAAATTTTTATCGTTGATATAAACTCGTAAGTGAGTGCACATATTTTTGTTTTTAACACTTCGCATTTTCCGCCATCATTTTTGAATCTTCTAATAAAAACGTTCTTTCAGTTTTTTTATAGTTAACAATAACTTCTGCCGAATTTGATAGTTTTTATGATTGCGATGAAATTTTTAACGGTGAAAAATGACTATAAATAGAAGGAAAATATACACGAAAAAAAAATAAAACGTTATTTTGAATCATTAATCATCGTTAGTTTAAGTTACAAATAATCGTCTCGTCGTAAAAAGATAACTTTTAGCACCTGAACAAAAAAAAAAGAGTAACAATGTATCACCGAAGATATCGACGAGAGAACAGTTTGAATGTTTAATTATCATCCTCATTTTGTAATATTCCTCATTACCAAAAGGCGTACGGGAGTAAGAGTTTCACCGAAAACTATTCACTCTCATGTCATAAATCTCGAAATAACGCTGATAATTACGATTTTAATAATACCGTTTATTACGTTACGGATTGGCATAAAATCTCGACACATTAATCATTTCTAGTTATCATCGCAGGCGTTACTTTAAAAGAGTTACGTCGTCTTTACTAAACGAAAAAAAAGGCGTTACGGCTATTATGACAATGTTCATAATTCAAACATCCATCGAATTTGCGTCAAATATTATGCAATTTCCATAATCACGTCAGAAATTTTGACGATCAAACATGAATAAACGAGTATATACATCTATAAAATAATTCGTGCATTTTATTCTAAGAAAATTCGCGTTAAATTATTATTATCACGTCATACATATAGTTATCAATGTTTGATTGACAGCCTTACTGCCCGATTCCGAAGTTTCTTTCGTATTAGTTTCACCGCGACTCGAGAGAGAATATTTATTAGTTGCACTAATGGATACTCGAAACATTCCATACGTCACTTAGAAATATCTCCATTACGTCACAATTAACACGCCTTTTACATTCGGTAGGAGTCGCAGTTGTCATTTACGATATTTATTGTTACGTCACGGAAAGACGGTTCCATACTCATTATTACATCACGAAAAGGTAATCTTTATCACTATTATCCTTTTATGTTTCGAACTGTTACTCAATACGCATTTTTCGGTTAGAAAACGACATTATTACGCAATAATGAATGAGTATAATTTTCATTAATAATAATAAAAAAAAGACATTGATAAATTTAAAACATTATTACGTCACAATCGAAAATTATCAGCGTCTTTTACTAAACGTTAATTGTCATTATTACGTTTTTTTTACGTTAAAAAATTTTTTTTTATATTTTAAACTGACAAAATACAAAATTATTATCGAAATAAATAATAAAAAAATTAAAAAAATTTTTTTTTCATTTTTTTTCGTTTTCGTTTATAAATTCCTTCCAAAAAAAAAATCAAAATTTATAAAAATATGCATAAAAATAAATCATAAAATATTTTAATTAAATTTTAAATAAATAAATGATTTATACGAAATAACTTATTAATAATTTTACCTGGCATTTAAATATTTAAATGGACTTTTTTATAAATAATTCAATATGAATAAACTCAAATCTCTCCGATAGATGGCAACTCACTGATACCGATTTAATAACAATAAATAATTAATAACTCAATATATGTTATTCACGTATAAAATATAAAATTTATTATAAACGTAGAAAACAATAATTTCTATTATATATATATTTTGCAAAATTATATATATGTATTATTAAATATAAAAAAGAATATTTTCGTTAATAACTCTATTAATAAAGACGGGTGTATAAAATATGCACGAGCACGTGGTGATTTAAATATTCAAAACACATAATTATGCATAAATTATTCAAATATATGCCGACTGACGTGTACAACGAGTGGCAATAGCTTTATAACAGACGATCTATCAAAGTGTTATAACAGTTATTGCTATTGTAGTAGTCTATTGATAGTTGTAAGATTTCTATAAAAGTATATATTTTTTTTCGATTAAAAAAGCATTATCAGTTGTTGCTGTAGCAGCGCTATCAAAATATTTTTGTAATGCACTTCAGAAAATGTATACAGAATTATTGTTGCTGTAGTAGAACTAACTCGATTTGTGCGATAACCACGTCCAAACTAAAAAAAAAAAAAAAATTCTTTATTCTTATTTTTATCGTTATAACAGCATACTATCGTTTAATAATGCTAATCCAGTTAATTATGCTAATAAAATTAAATTATATTTATAAATTAATTTACCAATTATCGTGATTTTTATATTTTTTTTTATAACATTTATCATTAACTGTTTTAACAATTAAAAATGATCCAATTAATATCTGGAAGGCGATTCATTAACTCGATAAACATTGTTATTTTGTCACCAAACTAGTTACTGTAGCCATGATAAATAATGCAGCTACTACAAGAATAAGAAAGAAAAAAAGAACATTTAAAATAAAAAAAAAATGATTATCTATTTATGACATAGGAATATGAAGATAATGGAAACAGTTAATAACACAATTAAGTCTATATTATCAATAAAACTGTGCAGAAATCGATATGTTTTGATTATTACTAGCAGAAAAGACAATTTAATAATGATGATTACTATCATTTAGAGTCCCAGCTCGTATAACATCCAATAAATCATATTTGGATCATATTGTTAACCACACTGATAATTATTATTAAATTTAATCAGGAAATTATTCATAATAGGGTTTGTCTATCCGCATTCTACGATTTATCTATTAAACGTTTTTATCTACCGGAAACAAAAAAAAAAAAACAAAATCGGTTTTTACGTGTAAATTATAAATTATCTTCTAACCTAAATTTTTTTTTTTTTTACTGTATTAACAAGTCTGATGATGATACGGTAATTGTTCAGTATGTAGTAAATTTATAAAATTTATACCGATAATTATCTGTTTATTTATTGTTGTTAGTAGTTAGCAGCATCGTTAAAAGTCAGTTTGATAGTTTGTAGTGTTTATCAGCACTCGATAATCACTTTATCAATTTTTATTAACTCACCTCTTGTAGAAAACGGTTAATAGATAATATCCAAACAATTTCCTTTCAGATAAACCATTTATTAAGTTTCCTTGCTCTTTTTTTTTTGTTTCTTTTTTCTCTCATGCTCTCTTATCCGGAATTATTATAGATAATTGGTGTTATCAAAACATGTCCATCTATTATAAATGTTATGAATATTGCTTGAATAATTATGTTAATGGATAATATTTAATATATTAATAAAATGTTACGATGCTTATGGATGTTTGTAGAATAATTTTATATATATATTTTAACCTTTAATATAATTAGAAGAAAGATAAACTTTAGACACTAATTTCTGTCTTTCAGTTCGATTCAAATTTAGATTCGGAATTTTTTTTTTTTTTAAGTTAATTATCTGGAGATAATCCAAGTACATTCTAGGATTAAAAATAGATAAGTTGGGTTTAAAATTCTGGAATGTTTAAAATATGACTAGGAGAGTGATGCTGATCACCGACTTTAACGGAATTCAAAAAATAAAATTTTGCTTTATCTAACCGTTTTATCTAACTGGTTTTAAACGTAGATAAAACTAAATCCCGTTCGTATAGGAGATTTTAAGCAGGCGAAAGAGAAAATTCGGGATAACCGGTTGATGCCCGGTAAATCCGGAAGAGACGAAGAGAATACACCATTGACAGACAAGTTACGTCACGAAATTAGCGAGGGACGTAAAATCCAGTACGAGATAGAGAATGTCTCCGTTCAGACTCCCGTCAGACTTGGCCTATCGACCGACGTCAGCACGGCGCATGACCTCTGTCCTGTATATAACGCGCACGGCGCTTCTCCACGACGGTTAGTTCTCATCCGAATCCTAAAGGTGCAGATGTCTTCGAGAGGTATCTTCAACTTAACCGTTTGCTTAAAAGCTCTTACCTCTCATGCTCGACGGAAGTGTGGCTAACTTTCATCTCATCCAACATCGTCGGAGAGTGTGACTTAATGAACACGTGATTATATATTATATATGGGATGTGTGCAACTTCGAAACTATGTCGACCCTGTGGGAACTTTCCTTGGTTCCTTTTGTTTCTCCTCTCGTTTTCGGAAATTGAAGGTGAGTTTCATTTATTCTCATCGCTAATTTCTATATTTATTATATCTTTCTTTCCATTTTCTGTATGCTTTTCTCGAACACATTTCACACATTAACCTGCTAAATTACCTGCATGATAGTATAAAAAAAAAAGAATTGTTAAATTTGATAAATATGGATTCGCTTGATTGTATAATTCTCTAAAATTATCTAATCTGAAGATCAGGATAAATGTTACAGACGTATAGGAAAATTGATTTAATCCTCTCAATCACATAATTCAAAACAACTAATCCTAGAAAGCTACTTATCCATACCATATATATATAATTATATTAAAATTAAAATTTCTGAGATATTTATTAATTTTTAGTAAACAGAAACAAAGTACAAAATCAGTTGCATTCATTTAATAATTTAAAAGGAAAATAATGTTATATTTATCTACCATTTCACTTCATAAATCTAAATATGTTTCGAGTAATAAACATCTCCTAACTACATGTAAACAACACAGCGAATTTTTTTCTTTTCTTCTCTTCAAACTAATATATTTTTTCATCTCGGTAGCTAGCATTTGTTTACTAAATGAACGAAAAAAAAAAAAAAGAGAGAGAAAACTAAACTAAGTAGAATATCAACTACAGTGAAAAATAACGATGCCAGGAAAATACAGAATTAAAACTTTCCAAGAAGGAATTCCTCATAAAATAAATTATATATATACATATATAAATTAATATTTAATAATCTAAATTATCATTAGCTGTACAAAATTTTATAAATAATTAATTAAGTATACTACTAAAAAAGGATGTTATCAGTTGATACAAATTTATTACACGGTATGGATAAGTGCACTTCTTCATCTTTTCTGTAAACTGTTCACAGTGAATATTTTATCAGATAATTTAATTAATTTTCTCACAGATAAGAGTACAGAATAAAAGTAAACTTCAAGAATCAAGTTTTACTCGAAAAATATCTTAAGAAGTGTTAATGAATACTAAATTTTTTTCTGTATCCTTTATTATATAAACTACTTAATTTAATCCAAGAGATTTTTAGCAGAAAAATTGGCTTAATTATCGCAAATTTTATGTTCGAAACTTTACAATAATTTTCTAACTACTAGTCGTCATAACAATATTAATAAATTTTAAACAAATTTTTTCTTTTTTTTTTTGTTTTTGGTTCAGATTTAATTTTTCGGTGATATAAAAATTATTTTATGGAAAGGATTAGCTTGGATATAAAGGAAATTTTAAAACTGGAAACGGTTTCAAGAAAATCCTTATTTAATCGTATTTTTCATGTTTCTACTCTTAAAAATAAAAATAAAAATAAAATTAAGAAAGAAAGCAGTTTAGAAAATTATGAACTTATCTTTATCGAGATCAGTTTTTCAATTATAAACGGAATCTTTAAAAGATAAAGGAAAGTTAATTATCTCTTTTTTTAGCTGTACTAAATTAAAGAAAAGAATAATGTTAATTAGAGAAAGTACACTAAGAGGAAGACAAACGATCTTTAGTAGACTTGATCAAAGTAGTTTTCATTTTACCCAATTAGACATGTTAATTTAAAGAAGGTGATAGCGATCAAAATTTAAAAAAAAACAAAAAAAATTAAAAAATTTTTCAAGAACGAAGTTCATTTAATAAAATACTTCATATTTTCTGTTTCTCTACAAGAGTTAAGCTTTTTAATGCAATTTGTTCAATTAGATTGTTTGTTGGGTATCTGACTTAATTAACACGTGTTTTTTCACTGTTTTCCTCATTTGTTTTTGATACTGTGACGATTTAATTAAAATCTGCATTTTTCTTTCCACCTTATTTTTGTTTAAACGTTAATTGGTATACGTATCAATTCTTCTCGTTGTTAATCATGTTTAACTGTACGTCGTTTGGCTTTCTTTCTTTTCTTTTTTTTAATCAACCGAATTTTTTAAGACTCGAAACAAATATTTAAAGGTTTTTGTTAGACCAACAAGTGAATATTAAAAAGAAAAAGAAAAAAAAAAAAAAAAGAAAACCGTAAAGTTCCAGATTGAGCTCTTCTCTGTACAGTTATTCTATTGCACAGCGAAGCAAGCTTTACAGGAGGCTAAAGTAGCTGTTTCTCACATTTTATAACTTTGAAATGCAAAAAAGAGGGAAGAAAATATAACAATATATGTTGAATATTTTGTAATATCTCAGATACTTTTTGATATAAAGGAAGTTTTTCATTCTTCTTCGAGAATGGAGAAGATCAAAAATAGGATTTCTGTTTGAGGAGAGCGAAAGAGAGAGAAAGTTGGGTTCCTTTTAGGTTTGGTACGGATTTTTTGTGCGTCCAGGTGGTTTCTAAGATCTTACTTCTATCATATCGATTTAATATCGTCTTGTTACCAATAATATATATATATATATAATATAACGTTTTAGAAATTATTAAAATGTGTAATAAAATTCTTAGAAAACTCTAACCGTATAATAATAATAATAATAGTAATAATGATAAAAAAGATCTCATATTTTGTTTTAAACCGAAAACATTTCATATTGGTATATAAATGTTTTTATTAAACTTCCTGGAGGAATCGTATATTTTTGAAAACTAGAAACCGTCCAGAAAAACTTGTTAGATTGAAAAATATTGCATTTATACATTTTTCTGTACCAAACTTGCAATTTTAATTTGCATGGAAACAAATTCCTGATACAAGCATTTCAAAAGGTGACATTTGATGAATTCTATGTAAGTTTATTTATTACTTTTTATTTTTATAAAAGAATAGATAAAACTTATAAAATTCATCAAATGTCACAGTTTAAAATGTTTGTGTATGTTAATATATATCATAATATTATGATATATATTATGTCATTTATATATATATATATATATAAATGATATTATCTGTATCACAATTTATATATTTTAAAAGAATGGAGGGGAGAGAGATTTTGAAGGAGTCAAAATTTTTTTTTTTTTTTTTTTTTTTGGATTCAATAAAAAGAAGAATAGTTAGATAGAAAAATATAATTGATTGATTGAAGTTTGAAAAGTTTTTAGAAATCAATCAATGACGGGAAAACTAAATCAAATTCTTTCATTTTGTCCAATGAATCAATTTAAAAAAACTTAAAAAAAATGGTTTCGGTTTATATTGTCTTCTACTATAATCATCTTGTTAGGTTTTGATACCGGAAAATTTTTAATAAATAGGTCTCATAATTAATTGAAAAAAGAAAGAAACGGGAATATATATATATATATATATATAGCAGAATATATACATCAGTAAAAAAAAAAAAGACACATTCAAAGATATCGAGCTTTATATATATATTTAAATATATATACATATAAAGCTCAATATTTGAATACGCCAATTTACTTCACTAAAAAAAAAGCTATCATTAAATTAGTTTGTTATATATATATATATTTCCGAACTTAGATTAATAAATTGAATTTTAACTTTTGTGGAACTTTCCTGTCAAAAACAGAAAACAGGCAGAGAAGCATGATTTACAGGAGGAAACAAAGACTTGTGCAGTAGTTTGTTGTTAAAGTCATAAAAATTAGAATTTTTTACGTGCAATAATATTTTAAAACATAATCACACAATTTATAATCATATTTTAAATTTTTTTTATATTAAATATTAAACATTATACAGATAATTATTAATTATAAAATCATTATTCTTTTATATGACGATTTCAGGTATCGAAAAGTATTTAATTCACTTAAATGAATTATGATTATAAGAATATTAAAAAACAAAATTATTTAAATATTGTTCATTATCACATTGTTTTAAGAATTATTATTATGAACTTAAGTTATCTTATCAAATATAATCAAAATTTCAGTTTTAATTTATAACAATTTATTAAAAATTACAATATTTTAACACTATCATCCGAAATGATAATTTGTAACCGAATAAGGAAGAGAAATACCGGTAATTATTATTAATATCCGGAAATTATCGTTTATGTTAATTTTTCCCGATTCATTTTCCAATCTTCTAGATAATAATTACATAATTATCCCGCTTAGCTAAACTTGAATTCGAATATATTAACAGCAAGTTACAAATATAATAAATTATTCCCCAACACGCTAAGATCTTTCTCTATTCATCTGTAATTCGAATATCTTAGTGTATATATGCACACATTATATTTGAGAGTTTATGTAATTAAAAATTTTGTGCAAATTAAACTCTTTATCATTAATGATTGCTTATTTTTAATTAAATAACAACATAAATTTTCATCACTTATTAAAGTTAAAAAGCAGATTTAAGTATGTTTTCATGCATTATATATATATATACATTTAAAATAGAAAAATACAGAATTTCCCTGAAGGAAATTTAATTAAGAAAATTTATTCAAATAAAATAATTCTTTGCAGTCATTAAAACTATTTTAAATATTTTGCTTTTTGTGTGCTGTGTGTTTGTCTATAAAATAAAATTATTCATTAACAAATTATGATAATTTCTAGTTTATCTTTATTTATATATCATTTCTGTGATAAGACTGGGATTCATTTTAATGTCAAAGTTTACATTTTTAAAATATTTAACAGGGAAAATAATAATAATAATAATAATAATAATAATAATAATAATAATAATAATCGAAAGACAAAGAGGATGTATTTTCTTCAATTTTGTATCAGTTTAGATTACTCACAAAAGAGTAAAAATATATATATTTATATATAAAAATTAAAGGCAAAAATGGGAAAACAGAGAATGATGAAAAGGATGCAAAAAAGAAGAAGAAGAAGAAGAAGAAAAAAAAAACGATTAAATTGATTTGTACCCATTTTTAGAACTTGTCAAGTTTTAGAAAATGGAACATTAATCAATATTTCAACTTTTAATTTTCTAGTTGCATTTTCTTTAATTTATTTCTTGTAAACTGTATAAAATAAATATTTCACTACAATAGATGCGGCTAGTAAAAAAAAATATTTTCTACAAAGAATATTAGTATTTTTAATGATATTTATCGAAGAAAATTAATAATAAATACGGAATCAAAATAGGATGTTCCTTCTCTTCTTTTTCGAATTGATGTTTTGCTGTTTCCATGGATACCCACTATGTCATTTTTTGGAGATTTTGGTGAATTTTTTAGATAGGATGGTTAAAGTCTTGACGACAAAATAAAGACATCTAGTGAGAGGTCTTTGCACTTCTTGAGCATCAAATGAAGATTTCTGCTGGAAAGGAAAAAAAAACTGCATTTAAATTTGACACCATCTTCTTCTTTTCAATTGAAAACTTATATTAAAGTTTAGATAATTCAAAAATAATTTTATTCAGTGCAGTTCCGATATTAAATTTTTCTCCGCTGTTTATATTAATTTGTTTATTATTTATTTGTTTGTTATTTATTTGGCAATTAAACTGATGAAAATTTCATATAATTAGATGAGATAAAATGCTGTAAAAATTTACAGAATAATATAAACAAAACTTATCTCTGCGTTATCTATCTCAATTAGATTATCATCGTGTTATTATTTTTATCATTAATTCAAAATTATTTAGATTATAGACCAAAAATATATATATTAAAATAGTTAAATATATCATTATATATATAAAATAACTCAAAAATATATCGTTTTTCATAGCAATAATGCGGATAAACAGCAAAAAAAAAAAAAAAGATTGTAGAATTTTAGTTTCATACAATGCAACCTAACAACCTAAACATAGAAATTATAGAGATTATAACAATATATTCCTATTATTATAATCATATCATCCATTAAAATATATAACTACATTATTTAAATGATTACTATACTAAAATATGCAATTACTGTATTTCCAGATCTTTAGATAAGAAAAATTCGTATTATTAAATGATCGATAACGATTATCTAGAATATGATTTACTCTACTAACAAACATTATCTAGATAATCTTTCGAGATAATCTTCTTGCAACAAATCTCTCTCTACTTGTCTATCTTTTATGATAATAATACCCCGAGAAGCATGATTATTAACGACGAAAAGTATTAACGAAATCATTGGTTAAGAAAGAAGAAAAGATTTGCAGGTCAGTGAACCCTTAAGGACAAATCCCGATATCCAGAATGCACAAATGCTCCCCAGGTTGTTATTGTAACGTGCTTAATGATGTTTCAACTTTTAAGTGAAAGTAAAGAAAATTATATCAGTTCCTATATCATAACAGATATGTTTCTTGCTTTTTTTTTTTAAAAGGTATGATTTAATGTTTCCTCTATAGATATGCCACGAGTTTGTTTTCGTCTTATTTAAATTTCTGATAAGTTAGCAAATAAATGATTATAATTTATTATTTTATGATGAACAGTTATTAAATTGAACTTCTTATAGTCGAGTAGACTTTTATGCTTCAGTTAACTTTTATAATTATTTACAAATTATCTTGTTATATTAAAATCTTATAAAACAATTCCAATTAAGCAATTTTATATTATTTTAAGTAAAACGCTTGCATGATTATCAATATAAGAATATTAATTAAAATTTTACGTATATTTTAATAAAAACAAAATTTAATGTGTTTTTAAATTCACAATAATTCTTCTAATATATCTCTAACTGAAATAAACAAACTAAAATGGTTTGAAATTTAAAAAAAAGGATTCAGTTTAAGTTATTAACAATTTATATTTACTTTTAACTATACAATAATTAAATCTTAATCAATAATTTTGGCGATTATTCAACAAAAAAAAATATTTTTTTTTTCAATCATAATGTTGAAAATCATTATTTATTTTCTGATGTGGTTATATAGTTTCAATTATAGATATAAGTAGATAAAAATTTCAAAGATCTGAGAGATAGTCCATTAGCTTTTTCCGGTCTAAAAGTCCACATAAGATCGGACTATCTACGAAATTAGTTTAACTTTGTGAGACCAAATTACTGAAAAGAACAGACTAAGCATGTCCTTCAAATGTGATTTCAGCAGCTTTCAGGTTATTGTACAGAATTTCGGGCTTTCCTCTCTATTACTTAACACAAAAGTTGCTTTATTTGAAGGTGATTTAACTTACTTTGTTCTACTTAAATTTAGACAATTCTGAAGTTACCAGATGATTTTTATACCTTTAAATTGATGGTTTTTTTTCTATTTTTATTCTTTGAGATTGTTAACTTGAAATATATATATATAATTTTATATAGTTTATAATAAAATAGAAGAACTATTGCTTTAATTACAGAATATAAAATTTTAGATCAAAAATTAAAAAATGAATAATTAAAAATGCTTTTACTAGTTCTATCTACATTCTATTTAACAGTAAGGATAATAAGGTTATTAAGAAATAAATAAATAAATATAAGTCTTCTACTTAAAAACTGTTAATTTATTATTAAAATTTTGATATAATTAATTATAAAATCTGATAAATAGTTATACAATAAATCAAAATTATTACATCAATATACATATTTTACACAAACTATGAATGATTTTATTATAATTCCTGTTTTTTCACAAACTATGAAATGATTTTATTATAATTTCTGTTTTTGCACAAACTATGAAATGATTTTATTATGATTCCTGTTTTTGCACAAATTATGAAATGATTTTATTATAATTCCTGTTTTTTCACAAACAATGAAATGGCTTTATTATAATTCCTGTTTTTACACAAATTATGAAATTATTTTATTATAATTCTCGTTTTTTCAGCTTATTTTGGTAATTTTCTTTGTTTGGAGAACCGATAACATAATAAAATTCAATATACACAACATATATTTTTCTATTTGCACTATATTATGCATTAGTTCAATACATTAGTTATATTTATAACTAAACAAAATAAAAACTTATAATCATTAATTCATTGATTGCTAAACATACAATGTTTACAGCTTTTTAGATTATTTAAATGATTTATGCTCATTTATCTTTCATAACTTAACTCATATGAAATATTGTGTAGTAATTTTAACCATTTATACATATATAAACGTGTGTTATGAATTAGAGATTGAATAAAAATTGCTCTACAGATCTTTACAAAATTATTGAAGTTTAAGAAAAATTGATGTTTAATAGAACGAAATTGCATGTAGCAGATAACAAGCAACAAAAGCTTTACCGTATTGTAAAATTATGGTACACTTCTCAAAGATAAGCAATTAATTCTTTTAAGAGATAACATTTCAAACAAATAATTGCACAATAAAAACTTAATTACAGACAACGACGGAACGTATAATTACTTTGCTAAGCAGTTGCAAGAAGTCTTCAAGGTTTAAAGTCGAGAGAAAGGATCATTTATTTTTTTTAAAAAAAAAGCAATAATTCTTGTTGAAAAATGGAGCGGAAACATCTCTCAGGGCTTAGAAGACGCGACAGGTGTTGATGTCTAACCTTAGCCTGGAGGACATCTCCTTTCACCTCAATCTTCACCTAATCACTGTCATGGAGTAATGGATCCATCTATCTCTTAGCTGATTGTCTTCACAATCAATAGTTCTACTATTTACTATGATTTATTTCTATTAAATTTTCTCCACTAAATCACTTCTCACCTGTTTGATTAATCTTCCCCATTTTATTGCTTTCAATTCCTACCTTTCTCTAACAAACTCCAGAATAATAAATGAATAATTGGAAGTTCAAGAGTTCGATTACTTATCTTCTAATAGTTCATTATGAAATCTCTCTTGGTTGTTTGCCTAAAATAACTTATCATCAACAAAATCAATTCTAATAAACAACGAATTTAACATGTAAGATTAAGCATGATTAACGAATTTTTTTTAAAGTAACGTGATATATTAAAAGACAAAAATATTATAAGTTTTTCTTTCTTAAAAATTCAATTGGAAAATATTTTTTCCTTTTTTATGTTATCCTTATTTTTCCAGTATTATAGACAGATAATCCTAGATATGTTCGTGAAATTATAAATAAAAAATTTATACGTAGAGATAAGATCACTGTTCGTTCGCTATGCATTAAGGAACCATTTAAGAAACTGCAACCGAATTTTGGATAATGGTTCTTGAGGATATAAAGAAAAAAACTCGGATTCTTTATAACAACTTTCGTCAAGCTTGAATAAATCAGGAATCCTCTAAGTAATTTTTCAATATTGTATCAGGATTCTTGCAGGAATACCCAAAGCAATGCCAAATAATTTTGATAACTTTCGATCAAAATTATTTGGTATTGTTTTGAGTATTCTTGCAAGAATCCTGATACAACATTGAAAAATTACTTAGAGGATTCCTGATTTATTCAAGCTTGATGAAAGTTGTTATAAAGATCCGAATGTTTTTTTAATCCTCAGAAACCATTATTCAAAATTCGGTTGCAGTTTCTTAAATGGTTTCTTAATGCATAGCGAACAAACATAATTTTGATAACTTTCGATCAAAATTATTTGGCATCGCTTTGGCATTTTGACATATATATATATTTAAATATATTTATACAATAATTAATTATTAAAATCACTCAGAAAACTTGAAGATTTAACCAAAAATAACATTAAAATCTTAAAATCAATACAACGTAACGATAATAATTCGTGAATTTTAATGCGATTCTATTCTGTAGAGAATTTTACAGATTAATTTATTTATATTCTCTTATTTTTCTACCCTTGATAGTTTATAAAAATTTTTCAAAATTAAAAAAAAAGAAAAAATGATAATCTAATTTTGATTCATCCAGTTTGATATCCTGCATACTCTTCACGTGATTTATTCTTAATTAGTGTGAAAATTTGTTTTTAGTATTCATCAGATAATTCAGCGATAATGTATTATGTTCTCTTACCAGTTCCATCGCTTGATGATGCCATCTGTTCGAAGTGAATTTATATGGTAGAATACCTTTCGTTTTATAGCCGTATCGTTAACAAGATTAATCGAATTTAAAACACGTGTGCCTTATCTGCCATGTTTTTTTTTCCTTCTTCTTCTTCTTTTTCAACAGTTGTAGATTGAAATCCGTGAAAAATTTATATTTAAAAATTTTTTAAATCAATTTTTTTCTGAGTTACTTCACTCTATTTCAATTCGTTGCAGGTAAAAAAAAAACTAAGAAAGATCCACGGATATATCTTCTTAATTTCCACTGTTGGTCACATCCATAACCATTGTTTGTTTGATCCTTTCACCAACGATCTAACTTCGTAGAAGATATTAATCTTTCGGTAAATACAGTTGTGATACTCTACAAATATCTAGATAACAGTAGTGAAGAGCGTATGAGATACCAAATTGATAAATTATTTTTTTGCGTATCGAAAATACTTCAGATAATATTTTGTTATATAAATTTGCGATATATAAACTACCTTAATTATTCATTATTAAGTATTAACGCATTCCTATAACCATACTCTCTGTAGCAACGCGATTATGATACGATTATCGCTATAATTATAAAAATCTGTAATAAATGATTGAAGATAATTATTTAAAAAAAAAAAAACAATTATTCATTATATTATCTTTTCTATTTTTACTGTTTAATGGATGGATTATCAATAATAATATTTTTATTATTGATAATCTGCGATGATATCTGTAACGATCGGATGCGATCAATACAGATTAATATCAGTAATGATCTAGAAATGGATAAAAAAGTATCTAGAGGATAAATATTCTTTATCGTTTCCTTTGTCATTTATTCCTATCGATTTTTAATAGGATTATTATCTACAGATTAATTCATACTTTTGGAAATTTTGGTCAAAAACATGTCATCAAAATGTTACCAAAGTAGTCGGATGAATAGACAGATACATATATAATGAATGGAATAACTTTATAAATTTTGTTTTTAAGATATATAATAACAAAGAGCGAATAAAAGTAAAAGAGAATATATATATATATATAGACTATAAATATTTTTGAAGGAAAAATGAATGATTTATGGGGGGGAAAATGGAATGCAAGAAAAATGTTTTAGAAGGAATGGTAGGAAACAACTCATTTAGAACTTTGAGAAGAATAAAGATGATCGAGGAGAATTTATAAAGGAATGAACAAACGGAAATTTTTTGAGGTGTTGGATAAGAAATGAATGAAGAACATAATGAAATAAACAGTCATAAAAAGGAAAGTTCATTAAAAATTAATAAAAATTAGGAAGAATTTTGAAGAATAAAAATTTAAAGAAATATGAAAGATATTTAATAATAATAATAAAAAAAAAACTGGAAGATATAGAAAAAAGAATTTAATAGAGACTGAGAAATAGGAAGAAAGAAATGTTTGAACAAAGAAAAAAAAAATATATAATATATATATAATTGAAGACCTAGAAAACAGTTTCCACTTAACCTTAAAGCAGCTTATCTGGTATTTTTAAAATTATCGCTTTACACATTTATAGGATTAGAAAGTATTATCCTAAGTGAAAGATAAAGAGAGAAAACGCATCAAGAAAGATTTCTAATGTAACTTGTTTCAATCAATATACCAAATCACCCTAAGGAAAGAAGGCTTTCTAATTATTT
>WUQG02410208.1:0-16347 GCA_011317285.2 Androctonus mauritanicus
CAGAGGATAACGTTAGATCGAAAAACGTTAGATTGAAACATTTTAATGTTATTTTCCCCTATTTTTTTGCCGGGACCGGAGAAAAAGAATGTTAGATCGACGAACGTTAGATCGAAGTTTTACTGTAATTATAATTATTATAGGTAAATTTTTATTTCCGATAAAATTTTACCAATATGAAATAAATAAATGAAGCGAGCAGAAATTCATTGATCGTACCAACATTTAATTTTCTATAGAATTATTTTATATTTTCTTCTTTTTTAGTGGATTTTTTAATGCATTCAATACTGTTTTTATAAAAGTGATGCCCTTTCGGAATTATAAAATGAAAAGTATATTCAGGATTGGATATACATATTTCGGAGCTTACAGCAGAAGGGTTTAAAATGAGGCCTCCCTCCCTGAAAATTTTGACGCCAGTAAAAGCTTTTTTAATATTGTATATCCTATATTGTCTTCTGTCTCTAATTTAACGTAGGTAAGGGATGAAAAACTGACAAAAAATATAGTCTACATAGTCACTGAAAAAATGAGCTTCTTAAAAATGGCGGATGAAAGGCATTTAAGTGGCCATTTCATCTGTCATTTTAAAATTTTTATGATTTATCCATCGACAGGTTTATCCGGCCTTGTGTGTAAAATTGCTATACTGTATAATGTAATTCTGTGCAGTCATCCTTCACATTGCTTATCCGGCTTTCTTAAGTTCATGTCAGAAATTTTATTGACATTGGTTGTTATCTAGCATCTTTCATGAATATTGCCTGATGATTCACAGTGAGTTAAATAATAGACATAATTATATAGATGTATATATAGTAATTTTTATTCATTTAATATTCCATTGTTTTCGTTTAGAATTTTAGATGATGGTGATAAAGATTTAATACTAGTGTAAGTTTAGTACAGTAGTTAAATACTATATATGTGTTGTATACAGATTTTCTCTATATTTCTTTTTTTTTTTTTTTATTTCGATTAATTCTCTAAAATATCTAAACTGATTTTATATTATTTTTATTATTATTGAATATTCTTGTTTTTTCTTTACGTGAAGGTGATTTCAAGAAAAAAAACTATTTCGGTTAGTTCTCAGTTTTTGTTAATCTAATATAGTCTACTGATTAGGACAATAGAGTAAAAATAAATGACGAAGAGATTAAAATTGTGTATTTAAAATTAATTACAATCTTTAATCTTCTAGATTTTTATAGAGCTATAAAATTTAAATGAAGTTAGTAAGAATAAAAAGTAATTATTACTAATTTTAGATGTTAATTATTTCGCATATTATATGATTAGGAATCTGTCATAAGATTAATAGCTTAATAAATATACTATGAATAATTATTGATAGTTAGATATTATTTAATATTTAATCGGATATATCTAATATTGTATATACTTTAGAATCATCTTGATTACAGTAGAAATAAGGCTTTCTATATCAGGTTTTAGAGTTAGTAAATGAAAGAAATCTAAGGATTGAAGTTAAAATGTTTCTTAATTTTATTCCAAAGTTTTGAAAAGGTTCGTTTATCAATCAAATTTGTGAGAATCGTCTGAAGTTGACAGTATGGTGACTTTTCCTCTAGAAAAAAGGGACGATTGAAGAAATTTATAGAAAATGATGAAAGGAGAGAATTGTTGTGTTTAGAGAAAGAAGGATTGAGTCGAAGTAATCGGTTTTTGAAATCGGTGAAATACATAAGTGTTAGCGGCGATGAACGAATTGACAAAAAATAAAATAAAATTCAAACAGAATTGAAAAGAAAAAGAAAGCATTTTTGTTTAACAGTAAAAGGGTCTATCCACCAAAATATCTCAATGCATCAATAATATTGTAAGGAATTCTCTTTCTAGTGGATGACTACTGTTTAACAGTAATAACTTTTATTATTGATTTAACAAATCGTTGTTATCTCGAGTCTGTTTTTTTTTTTAGCAATAAAATGTTCTCCCATTCTTACTCACGAAAAATTCTATATACCGTAGTCTTTTCACACTTGGTGCCCCGACGTTCCACAAATTAATCAATTTTAATTCAACATACAACATTTTTTTGAATTATACATTATATCAATTAAAATAAAAAATATATACATATACCGTATATTTTTTATATAACTGGCAATATCTCTTATAAAAAAATATAAAATTACTAAGAAAAAATATAATTTCTCTATATCATGGAGAGTGCGACACACTTTACATAATAATTTCGAGAAATATCTAAGTTATCATTTTTTGAAATCTCCAAATTGACTGATAAAATTGGATTGGGTTTTTTTAAATGGAAGATTATACTTCAGGAAGGTTATGTTTAAAATTCTGCCTTTGTTCCAAAAGAGTGTTTAAAATGCAGTATGCATATATAGTTAGTGTCATAAAAACAAAAAAAAAAAAAGTGAAAAAATTCGTCATTATGTAACAGAAACTGTAATGAACTGATTTGGATGCAATTTCTTTTAAATAAAAGGATATTAAAAATCTTTAGATTTCGATTTTTTATTTATATTATTAATTATAATATTTCATTTAAAAATTTGTATACATTAGTACGATTTATCATACGGCTTCGTTTAAATCCTCGTTGTATAGCTATTGGTCCAAATTATTAAGGAAACATTTTAGAGTGCTTTATGTGCTAGTAATTTTTACTAGCACATAAAGCACTCTAAAAAAACTTTTATTTTTTTAGAGTGCTTTATGTGCAATTGGAATTATTACAATTTGTGAGTTGCGATATTGGAATAAATTTCAATATTTTTATAATTTTCAGCAGTTAGAGGAGTATAACGTAACGACAATGCTTGTGATAAGATTGTGTAAGCAATATTTGTAATTCTTTAATAATATTCTGCAATATTTACAAATTTCATTATTCTAACTACATTAGTTCGCAAGAAAATTGCATAAATGTACTTATTTTAAGCTATTTTATCAAGTTCCTCCCTCTTTAATATCTAAGAAACTACCACTAATATAAAAAATAATAATAAAAAAACTAATGTTTAGATAATTTCTGTTCTTTTAATATTTGAGATTATGAACTATTAGAAAGCAATAAATTTTGCAGTACGCGAGGGAAATAATTGCATCTATTATATTATTAAATGTCTTCATAAACATATTACATCAAATTTGACTGAATGAAGATTGATGGGACTTTTTAAAACAAGATTATCGATCATAAAATTTCAACTTTTTTTGGCTCACTGAGGCAAAAAAAAAAAAAAAAATTGTTTTAAAGTTAGATCCACAACATACTGTGAAAAAATCATATAAAGTAAATTATCTATGTCTGCAATTTCTATAGGAAAATTTTTGATACGCTTTTTTGTGAAAACTTATTATATAATTATATTTTTTCTGAAACCATAGTTCACTACTATATTTAGCAAACGAATCGGAATGCATTAAACAGATTTCTCTACATAAGTTTTTTCGAATGCAGCTTTAGTTTAGACCGTATTTTATATAAAATATTATATTCGTGATGAATTCATATAGTACAAAATATTTAAATAATTTTAATAACAAAAGATAACCTTGGAAAAGATACCAAAAAAGCAAGATGATTAGAATGAAAAAATACTCTTTGGGAGCATAAAAAAGAAAAATTAATTATTATTCCTTATATTATTATATAAAATATAAAATTATTAAGTCAAAAAGTAGTTTCTCAATATCAGTTTAATGCATTACATTTCTTAATTAATAGTTATTGAATTAATTTACAATTAAATTTTAAAAACAAATATATATATATATAAGATATCGCAAAAGATTTAATCCATACCGTAGGAGTATATTGAAGAGTCCCAATAGAATAACTTTTTAATAGGAAACTATGTTTGCAAACGGAAAATAGGGGCGCTAGGAGATATTTAAAAACCATATCGTTTTAAACTTAGCGCCACACATTCAAACAAATTCGGAGACATAATAACGTGGCATCAATGTAACGTGGTTACCTGGTAGTCAAACAATTAACTCTCATACCTAGTATCATCCAGAGGCGAGTTTACCAATATACGGATTAAGGACTCCAAAATCAAGAATTTTAATAATATTAAATTAGATATATACAATAATTCATTTTTATTGTTGTATCTTTGATTTCATTTAAAAAATATCGAATACGTGATAATTTTGGAATAACAATATAATTTGAGTTCAAATTTTCATTAGCAACTTTCATATGGCATGTAGGCCTATAAACAATTTTTCATATTTCTTATATTGTATATTTCTATTATAAATAATAGAGAGTTTGCGGTAAATCCTTTTTCCATACAGTATACTATCCGGTAGATATACAGTATACAGAACAGTATACTGTACCGAAATTTAGGCTATATGGCAAAGTGATTGTGATAGAAGCTACGATATAAGCTTCTATGTTATGCAGAGGGCGATGCAGAATGTAAACAATGCGTTATTGAAAATAGAGGATATATTTCTTGCATTAAGCGTTTATCATCCATAATGGTACATAAATCGACGAAGATAAAGATTCCTAATCTGTAGCAAGAACAACAAATTGACGGAACGATAATAGCAAGAAATATGGTTAACGAGTATCTCACGTGATTACAAAGACGGGGTATGATTGGTAGTTTATTTCGTTTCGGAGCTACGATATCTTTATATGGATCGGAACTTTGATCCAGTACAAGGGCAAAGCATACGGTATAATCTGTATCGGGAGATTTATACTGTATCGAGATGTCAAAAATGCTCACCGCAAATTCTCTGATATAAATATATAATCGTAAGAAAAATTTTAGGGCTTAATATATAGGCTATACATACATATATGTTCATATTATATAGATATATATGTTACTGCCAAATATCGAAATCGTACAATGACCGAAAAAACAGCCACAACACATTGTATTTATCTTGACAATCTATTTATCCCGCCCCACATAATTTTAATTAGCAAATTTAATTATTATAATTAACTTAATTAACAAATTTAATTAACACAAACTTAATTATAGTTATGGTGCCCCCTCATAATTTTCGCCGAGGCGACTGACTCACTCGCCTTACCCTAGATCCGGCGCTAATCAATATAAACAAAAATTTATTCTTACATTTCCGTTTTATTAGTAACAATTAGCCTTTAACATTAAATGGCGACGTGATCGCCGCGCACGTTTATTGTGATTTCTAAAACCGTGGTCACACTGTGCAATTTTTCGTTGTCAGCACGACTGCAACAGCGACAGCTTTTACAAAAACATGTAAATCCTCTCCAAATAGCGCGCGACTTCAACCGTACTTGAAAACAAGAGAGTTTGCTTCCCTGGCCACGGTTGCCAGCTCGCCACCAATGAAAAACGAGAAAATTTTTGACGCATGCAAGATTGATGGTTGATTATATTGCGCTCTCATTGCCTGATTATATATTACATCACAAGCTACGTTTCTCAGTATGGCCACTATTTCGTGTTGGCAACTCGTTGCCGTTGCTGTTGCAGTCACGCACGCGGCGAACAATTGCAAAGTGTGGCCAATTTGGATTCGCGTTTGTAAAGCGGTATATCGTAATTTCGGTGTGTCCTATATATTTCCAATAAAATTATTTTAATTCATAGATACTTCCGCTCTCAAACTGAACGTGAAAACTGTTCCGCTATGTTTATTCCATCATTTTTTGCTTTTAATTACATATTTCCATATCGCGTATTTGCGAGTTTAAATTAATGCTATTATAAGCTATCATTAAAACAATTTTCCTTAAAAAAACCTGCGCCGTCTATATTGTTTAGTTAACAACATTCTTATGGCAATAAATTCGCAATTTCTTGTGTCTGAGAAAGAGGAAGAGGTCAGACTCGTCTTTCTGACTCATGCCATTCCAAATGTCAACAAAAGCATTCGCGCGCTAAATACTTTGTTAAGGAAGCTTTATGGCTCTTTTTTTCAGTTATACTGTATTTATATATTGTTTTGCTTTTATGTAGATTATATGAAATTTTAAGTTAGGAATGGATAGTTTATGATTTATCAGTTTTTTTAACAGATGATAAGTAAATTATAACTTAGTTTAGAAATGAAATTCAAAAATTTCCTATAAATTTCTGAATAATAATAATAATAATAATAATAATAATACGATTTCATTTAAGATGCTCAGAAAGGAATCAGATATATAGATCAATATTAGTTTCTTTAATATCACCCAAATTTTGGCCGAGGGGCTTATGTTATTTTCGATTGCATAAAAATATGATTTAGTATCTCATTTTTAGAAGCAATCTATTTTAAACTATAAAAAATTTAATTATTTTTGTTCTACGCTTACCTGTTTATAATTTAATATGCAAAGAGGAAAATTTTGGACAGATATTTTCGTAAAAACTACACGCAAATTGAATAAGGTGGATGCGATGCCTGTCCTTGATGCACGCGATTTATATAATAAAATTAATTTATTATTAGTAAAATAAAGAAAATCGATATTTTCATTTTAAATTAGGTAATTAATTATTATAGCTACTGATAATTGATTAATTTTTGTTAAATATTTAATTAATGTGTGATTAATACAAAATCCGTACTCACTGATGACCGCATGCGAACAATGAAGCGACCATCATGTTCAAATGGCAGAAGCTATTTTTGAATCACTGCCTGATAAAATTAAAAAAAAAATTATTTCGTACTGGCCGTTGCAGCACTAAATTAATACACGGATTTTTTATGCAAAAAGGAGATATGCAAACATTTATCATGCGATGTATCGATGCATAAATACTTTCTAGAAAAGTATTGAAAGGTTCAGCCGAATAGCGTCAGAAAACAGGAAATAAAAAAGAACAAGAGATGACTCAAATTGAATACACGTCACAATTCACAAATTCCAAATCTGACAACTCGATATTAAAGAGATCTTTGATCCTTTCAATTCAACTTAAGATAACCGTCCAATATAACACTTCCCATATTTTCTTGGCGATTTTCTATACTTGAGGTAAGAAAATAATTACTCCTTATCCAAAAATGTGTTCACACCTATATACTAGCATCTGTTTTGGTTCCAATATAACAATCACTTCGTTTTCCTACCAATCGCTACACTCTGCGATTAACCTCTGCCAAAAATGCTATCATTTTAACTTCTACAGCTTTAGGTTACTACTGCAGCAGTTGGGATTTTTTTTATATATAAATGAAGAGAGTACATAAATTATTTAATATACTTAAATACCTTTTTTATTATAGAAATGCAGTATAAAATATAATCACCGAAAAAAGTTTTCGAGGAAGAGGGATAAATCTGTAGTCATGGAATCTGAACTACGTATGTTTAGAAATACTTCAGATAATCTTTCGAATAACATGACGTCTAGCAGTATCTCAGAAGTATACATACATCCGGGTATAAAATACATTCATGATATTCTATTAATAGTGTTAGCAGTGATATTAATGACTGCCATGGGAACAGATATCCATTTGAAACAGGTAATTGTTTCATTATTATTTTATATTAGATACAATATATTTAACGAATTCGTGTTTCTATATAGATTTGGGAACATATTCGGAGGCCTGTCGGACCTATTCTCGGAATAGTTTGCCAGTTTGTTATAATGCCTTTGGCAGGATATATCTACAACAAATTATTTCAGTTTGAATCAAACTTAACTGTAGGATTACTCATTATATCGTGTTGTCCAGGTGGTTCCTTTTCTAATACTATTACATATTATTTAGACGGTGATGTTCCTCTAAGGTAAGTTTAAATAAATTTATATTATTCATAACAAAATCATAAAATCTATTAATTCTCTTTCAGTGTTACAATGACTACCATTTCAACCGTGCTAGCATTATTCCTGATGCCACTTAATATTTGGATATACTCGAGAAATATAGATACCGGAAAATTAATTATGCCTTACTTTAACTTAGCCATCTCGCTGATAATGATTACCTCACCATTAGCTTTAGGAATGCTCATCAAATGGAAAATGCCTAAAGCATCGGTTTACATCACCAAAGTAAATGAAGATATTATTTGAATATTTTCTTAAATATAATATTTATTATTTTCTTTTTTAATAGTGGGGAAATTTCTTAGTTCTTGTCTTGGTTGGTGTCATACTCGCATTACAGCTTATTACTTTTCCATTCCAACTTCATCAAATATCGTGGAAACTATTCATAGTCACAATTTTCCTTCCCATAACTGGTTTCTTAGTTGGATATTTCCTGTCCTTTGTGAGTAGAAGACCATATTCGACTTGCACAGCGATAGCTATCGAAAGTGGATTTCAAAATGTATTTGTTGCACTTAGTGTGATAATGTTATCTTTTGATATCAAAGTAAGTTTTTCGTCAAATTTAGTTCATATCTTACTTCTTGTTTAAATGATTTTCATTTTTAGAAACATATAAGAATGCTTTTGATGCCAATTTGTTACGCATTATTTGAAACCATTCTGGGTCTTCTTTCGTGTTTAATTTATCGCATAGTAATTTATTATTTGAAGAGGTCACAGTATAATGAAGTAAATAAAAAAGAACTCGAGGTATGTATTATCTCCCTGTAGAAAAGGCTAAGTATTTTCCAGAAATAAAGTAGATATCCAGAAATCTAATTTCTTATTGTTCTGTAGGATGTCTCGTACCTCATTGACAACGAAAAGAATTTTTAAGTTATTATTTGTAATCTATTGCATATAAGTTATACAATGAGATAACTAACGTTTTTTTTTTTATCCTCAGATTTTCAATGATATTAAGTAACACAAGCATTTTTTAATTCTTTATACTTCCAGAAAATAGTATTTTCGTTGAATTTCTCAGTTTTTCATGATCCTAACTATTTAATCATTGATCCTCTCCATCTTACACTTCCCTTTAGTGAATGCAACGGAGAGCCTACTTTATGCTCAAAAAACCCTAAATAATAAAGAGCGAATGATAAGAATATAGAAAAATAGGAGGAAAGAGAATAATCACTCATATATATGACAGGGGAAGCGACCAACAGAAAACAGAGATTCCCTTTAATTATCTCTTACTATATATGGGTAATAGAATGTGGAATGATTCTCCCATCATAGGGAAACTACTATCACTTACCAGACAACCCTGTTAAGAATCATTCATCTGATGAGCTTCGTAATGGTCTCATACTTAGCACTTGACAAAACCGTGAAAAGAAATTATGATACATATCTACTTTATATTCAGGTATTCTTTATTTTCGGAATTTCGTTCACGAATCTATACGAAAGATATAAATTAACCATTAATCAGCAAATCATGGATCGCTAGAATAAAATTAGAATTCATACCGATGAGAAGAACAAAAATTCCATTTTTTTTAACCAAAACTCCTTTACATTAAAACTTACATAATTCCCCAGATGTATGTCATTTGATGTAAGAATTTATTTCTGATATAACTTTTTCTTATATCATTATTATTACATTTCTTTTTTAATTATGAAAAGTAGTGCTATTTTTTAATTAAGTCGTTTACTGTTTATATCATTTTTTTATTTTTTTGCAGCTCAAAAATCATCCTTAGTTATGGCGTGAGTTTGAAACAGATATGAGGAACTCTAATATATATATTGAAGATAATATAAAACGTCAAATTTTTCGTTTAATACTACATCGGACTTTATCTTACACTAAATCTATCTAATAATCTGCGAGCACGTTCAACGGAAATTATTAAAAAGCAAACTTAATTGTATTACGTGTTTTATGTTAAAACGATGTAGTGCAAATTATTGTTTTCCTGTTAAACTTGCTGTAAAAATATAATAAATAAAGTTGCACTTTTATTATTTCGTTGTTGATAACAATATAAAATGATAGACAAAGGAACATTTTGAGGAAAACAATTGTTTCTTCAACAAAATCTCCCATTTTTGAAATCAGGAAATTTTCGAAATGCTATTTTCGACATTTGTCATCTCACAATGAAACTATAGCTCATACATTAGTTATATCTATCAGCATGATATCTGAATAGAGCACATTTGTCAGTAAATATAAGAATTCAAGTTAGAAATAAACATAAAAAAACTGAATTATTTTATATAAGTATTATTTTTTGAACACTTTCTATAAGCAATAATCGAATTTTCAGATAGTGAAATTATCTTCTCATAGATATGAGGTATTTATTATTATATTTTTAGAACCTACCGAAATGTAATTAGTATAAATGAAGAAAGCAAATCTTATTTAATATTAATTGTTTCCTTATGAAATTTTAAATTAAATTCTTAATGACTTATAAAAGTTTCTTCACAGTTCTTATGTCTAACTTTTAAAATATATTTTAAACATCTGAAAGTAGGAAAATGTTTTACTTTTAACATATTTCGGAAAGAATTGTACTAAAACCCATGCTAGACTTCCTTTTCTCTGTTAGCGTGATTCCCACTAATGAACTAATTAACAGATTTTCATGAAATTTTGCAATAATTGTTTTCACTAAAGGTAATCTCCAAATTGCATCACCAAAATCTTTAGATATTTAAAAATGATAGATCATCTTCAATATTAAGAAGAAATAAAAGTTATCTAAGAATTATAATGAGAACAGAAATTAAATCATTTGGCTATTATTAACTGTCATAATTAAGTAGTAGTTAAGCTAAAATTGATTAAGTTATTGAATGATTTTATATTAAGAATAACTTCTTGAAGCAACACTTTCGCTGATTCTCTGAGATTTAATTTTCAGCCAACTTTCTGAAAGAAATAATGACTTACAAGATCGGGCTCGTGTCTGTTCTCCAGCAACAACTTTTAAACTAATTAACACCTTTCATGAAATTTTGCATGATGTTCTACTGTTATTGATCATCTTGATGGCGCATAATTTAATCCTGTACAATTATATTTAATTTTTATAAAAAATTATATTTTCTTCGTTTGATAATAGATGGCACTAAGAGTAAAGATAAATAGTGAAAGGATAACATAGATCTTCTTTATGATTAATGTCTATCGCAATAATGTCAAAAGCTCCACGTCATTGTAACAAAATAACGAATGATATCACAAATAATGGTAATCTTTGAAGCCATGATGACTTACTATTGAATGACATTTCGATAATATAAAAACGAGTAGTCCCGTCGCCGCGATGATGTTATCGCTTCATTGATACGATAAATCAATGCTAAAATTGAACAAAACTTAGCCTATTTTCCTATTGAAATGGAAGCTTATACATGATGTGTGTCACTTGTGTCTCCTAGTAATAACTTTTGCACTAATTAGTAAATATTTATAATATTCTATACTGCTGTTTTGTCGATAAAGTACAACTCGATATCGCATTCTTTAATTTTATAGGATCATTTAATATCACAGAAAAGAATTTCATTTTTATCAAAATTTTAGCTTATATCTAAAATTGCCAATAGATGGCGCTAAATGATAACAGTTTAGATTAGATTAGATTAAATTGGTTCACTTGCCATATCACACAAGGATATACTGCATCTGACGGCGGCCATTATAGAGGCCAACACAGGATGGCCAATTGTAGATGTAGGAGTTTGATACTTCACAGTGATAAACCAGAGCTTTACCATGCGGCGTTAGCAGTTCAGGATTAACATTCAATCAAAGATGTTACCTACAACTTATCTCATATTTTAATATAGTGCCGTCTATCATAAAGAGTTAATGTAATAACGTCGCACTCCCGCTTGACGGCATCCTGACGCAACATGACATCGCTAAACAGCGATAATAATCCCAGCATAATGACGTAACAATTCGTGACCTTCTAACTACGTCATTATCGCTTCGATGATGGCATCATCATGATATTTATCCTGGTTAAATTAAAGTTAATATTGCATACAAAGAACCAATGGATTCCAAATACTAATTATTGTAAATAAAAAATAAATGACTCACTTGGAGAGTAGGCGATTTTACTTCTTTCTGCAACCTTTGCCATAACTCAAATATACTGTATACAGATAAAGAACAAGATTGGAATATGATCAAGTTTTGTTCCAATAGCAGCAGTTCATTTTCAAATAGATATAAAGGAATAGATTGTGACATTTTCTGTCATATCTATATATTTTAAATGCAATGTTTGTGTTTCTGTTTCGCAAAACATTCCGCCCGTTTGATCCTATGGTACCAATCTTTCTTCGATTCAGTGGGTAACATAGACTGGATCGAGATTCCCTAGGGCAGGGGTGACCAACAAGTCGATCGCGAAGTCAAATTTGGTCGATCGCTCGCAATGTCTTAACTTAGAAACCTATTAGACTATATGATAAATAGAGCACTGATTTAGGACCTTAGGGCGGCAGTAAGGGCGTTCTGTTTACACTGCACTAGACCGGGACACACCTCCTTCTCCCCACTTAGACTACGCCTATGACAACAAGACGATCGCAACACATTTTTAATGTAAAATGTAGACCTTATGTACACAATAATAGGGGATGGATATTTCGCATTGGCAACAAAAATGCTTTCATTTAAACCGTCAGAATATGCACGAATCGAAGACGAGTCACTGCTACGTTGATGTAAGGTCAGGATGAAGTCACAATGGAGTGCGTCAATGTGCCGTTATTTCACGATTACGTGATGTCATCATGATCAACTGATTAATTTTTCAAAAAGTGAAAACACGGAGGAAGTCTAAACGGCCATTAACTCTTCCTCTTTTATTTCGTTCATGTCCAAAGAACACGGCATGCATGAAAGAGAAAAATAAAAGAACGAAAGGACAGTTGAAGTACTAAGGAAGAAATTGGTAAGAAATTGTTAAAAAATAATGCGGTAACATATCAATAAGCGTTTTATTAAGGTGTTCTACAATGGCATTATACGCTGGGAGGCTGTAGTTAATATCCGTTTTATGCCTAAACTTTCTGCTCCGTCTTTCATTACTTTAGATGTGAAATTCGTGCCTCCATCGGTAAGTAATTGCTTAGACATTGAATGCCTTAATACTATATTCCGAACGAAAACTTCAGTGACTGTCTTTGCGAAATCTCAGACAACAGTAAGAGCTCAGCATATTGACTGAAATGATTCACGAAAAGAAAGATGTTTCTATTACCCAACCTACTGGCAGGCAAGTGCCCAACAATATCAAAGACAGTGTGGTCGAACACCTGAGACAATTTTGGAAAATTTTGGAATTGTGCCTGATGTTGGCCATTCTGACATCAACGCAGCGCACATTGATTACAGCTTTCGCAATATTTTCTTATGTCCCTATGCATATTCGGCCAAAAGAATCGTGTGTCTGTATTTTTTTTGCATGTTTTTTGGCGCTAACATGTCCCAACGTCGACGCGTTATAAAAGATATTTAAATATACCTTATTAACGATTTCGGCACTACCAATTGGTACCAAAATTCCTTTTGAATCTGACATGGATTCTGTTAATGAAGCATGCCGCTTCCATCCAGATAATATTCTATATATTCGTTATTTTGATCAGAAGTGTTTAGCTGAGGCAATTTCTGAATAATCTCCTTTCATACATTTCGGATCTAACTCCTGTTGCTCTTCTATTTGTTCAATGCAATACTCCGCAATTCAACCGATCGGAATTCGACTAACTGCGTTTGTATTTGTATGAGTTTTCTCGGTTTAAGAAAAATGTTAAAATCTATTCTTGAAATCTTAGATTCTATTGCGCCAAGCGAGAACTTTGATCCATAACATTTAATAATCAACATAATGATCTGCTGTCTGTGTGAATTTCGAACAGGGGTCTTACAAATAAGACTGAAATATTTAATAGCCCAAAGAATAGGGAATGTCTACTTGGCGCGCACTTTCCGTGAGATGATAAAACGAAACACAATTACGTGACTGGTATGGCATGAAAACATAAGTTGCGTTCATTGTTCGATACGGTTATGCAAAAATTATAATGGCAAAGTGCCTATTGGTACAACATGGCATTGTTTTCCAAAAGATGATGTTATTAGAAGCAATGGATTATAAAAATTCATCGAGATGTTGACAAACCTTTCCAAATTACAAGAAGTATAAATTTTTTAGCTCATTTTGTGGAAAGTGATTTCAGGCATTTGTTTCATTCAAAATGACGTTATTTAAAACCAAATGCTATTTTTCCTTAGATTTATTTTTCCTTTTTCCTTATTTTACTTTTTCTTTCTATTTTTCCTGAGATCTTTTTTTCTTTCTTTCCTTTCCTTATTTTTCTTTTCTTTCCTTATTTTTCTTTCTTTTTCCTTATTTTTATTTGGATTTCAAACAAAAAAGTATTAGAAAAACGAATGAGTATAATTATTCATTTTAATGAAATAACTAAATATTCTATTTTACGTTGAATAAGTATAATAGTAATTCAATCAAAATTATATTCTATGAAAAAAATTCATATAAATAATTTTATTTGTTAGAATTTTACATTTTTAATTGATTAAATATAAAGTAAAATTACTTTAGATAAATAATTATTACGAATTCTAAATATTATATGAATTTTAAAATATTTATCAACATTCATCAAATATGAATCAGTGATTTCCATTTTTTTAGAATAATAACAAAATAGTATCCAGTTCTTTGGCTCATTTGAACTTTTCTTTTTAAAGCCCATTCCATCATATTGAGTTGGCTATGAACATTGATTTGATATAATTATCAATGACATACTTATATCTTTTGTTTGAGGATGTTTCAAATATTGCTCAATAACTTCCTTTTTCATTTCAAGAATATCATTCATTGTTTTCCCCCAACCAATGTGATGATTTCACAATACATTATACATTATCATACACATGATGTCACGTTTGAAAGATTATAAAAATTGCCAATAGCTGGCTATGTTACTATCGCGCATACACAATATCTAATGTGGACATTGTCCATTGACAAGCACTCTCTTTCGGTAGTGCTATAATTGATTTTGGATGTTCTCAAGCTATCGGAAGCTCACTCTTTTCATTGTTTTGTGATAAAATAGCCCTGATAGCGTAGCTACAGGCATCAGTAGAATGTATGAATGGCTGTGTGAAATCAAGAGAAGGCAAGAGTGATGCTGTTGTCAGAATTTCTTTGAAGTTTAGAAAACATCCTCATAGGCATCATGCCAAATAAATTTAGTATTATTTTTTAACAATGTCATGAGTGGTGTTCCAAATTTAGCATAATAATTGATATGTCGCTTGTAGTAGCTCGTTAATTTGAAAAATTAGCGTACTCCATACTGGAAAGCATAACTACTTTCATTAGGAAAGTAGTTATGCTTTCCAGTTTGGAGTTTCAGGTCTAATATCTTTCTATGAAATTTAATTTGGCGCTGCAAGTAATAGAATGTTTTTAGTTTTAGCTTAATTTCCGCTTCTCTCAGTCACTTAATAACCATTTCTAGGTTTTCTAAGTAGCTTTGGAAGTCCTTGCAAAATACTACAAATAATAAATCATCTAAGCAAATTTTGCTTTTTTTAAGCAGTGCAGATGGTGATTTTCCTCGCGCTGCCTAGTCGCCGACGCATTGCTCAAGCCCATGCCATGCAACAAAATTGATAATGGCCGTCGAGTGTAGAGAAACGCTTTTAGGCCAACTTTTGGGAGCAAAGGGAGTTGCTAAAATCCAGAAAGCGTGTTCATTTTATTGTAATCGATTATGAATTTAAAATCCCATCCTTTTTCTTCACAAGAAGGGCTGAGGCCGTTTCAAGGCGATTTTATGTGCTTAATAATAACCTGTTCTAACATCTCCTGGAATATTTTATTCATTCTTTCTCTCTGACAAGTGAGCTAAGGAATCTTGTATAGATTTCTTAGGATGGAAAAGCAATCTTTCTTAAGAAAACCTGTATGGATTCATTAAGAAAGGCTATCATTCCATTCATTATTCTAACAGATATTTTACGGCATGCTTTCTTATCGTAACCAACACATCTACATTCATTAAATCCATTAAGTACGCATAAAGCTTGCTACTCTGTAACCTCTAATTGGTCCTTTTGTCGGAAACCCGTAACTTTCGCCAACGCTATTACTTCTAACATAAGCGGTATAATTTTGTTTTCCAACAAGTATGCAATTTTCGCGTCATCACGGCAGCTGTTAGACTGGAAACTTCTTTGAACAATATCTTGGCTCCTCTCTTGTTTGTTTCTGCTGCCGACGACGAAATTTGGTGAACGTTGGAACTACTTGTATGAAAAATAAGCAAAATTTGTAAAAATAATTATACTTACAAATCAATGAACGCATTCTTCTTTGATTCATTACTGTGCCTTTTCGATTTTATTCGTCTACAATTCATACTTCGACAATATCGAGTGGATTCTTTCTCAGCGCGGATGATGCCA
>WUQG02410219.1:0-16344 GCA_011317285.2 Androctonus mauritanicus
CACTTGTTTTTGAAAACTTCTCTTCATCGTCATCTAAGCAAATCGATCTTATGATAACTACATTCAGTTTTGTACATTGCTCTCTGCGCACGCGCCTAACATATCGGGTCGCATTGCACGATACTCGTAATTTGAATGAATGGCGCGTGCTCAGTACGTACTACAACCACGTGTTTCTTTTTTCGCTTCAAGTTTACACGCATTCTGAATTTTTTTCGATGATTTAATAATAATGTCCCTGTGGACTGTAATTCTATATAATATATAAATGTATATATATGTTAATACTAACAGTTACAAAAATCATTATTATTGAGATTTTAAGTTTAACAGCCAATATTTAAATGCTAAAAATGAATTTAATTAAATCATGTATGTTAAACAATTAGACATCTTTGTACAGATATAAATGACTTATTCTTTTTCCAGAATTTCTAGATATTTAAACAGGTGTGTTCTTTTAGAGAAAGCCTTTTTTCGGTGATGAAAAAAGGCTTTCTCACCGAAAAAGGCCCCAGTGAAATTTTTATCTCCCCTCTAAGAAAAATAAAATATGACCGTATTCGAAAGGGGTCGAATAAAGTTGGGTTTGTAGGACTGTTTCAGACTTTTTCGGACGCAATACAGCTCTTCTTTAAAATGATTTCTTTCTTTGAGTCTTATAATCTTTATCCTTTTTTTAATTTCCTTTATTTTTGGATATTTTTGCTCTATTTCTGTGGAATTTATTTCCTTCCAATTTTAATTTTGTAGATATAGAGTTTGGGTTTTATTTTTTTATGTATGTCTAGAATAGGAGTAATTCTGTGTAAATACTATTTACATGTTTTATTACTGAAACGTTACAGTTTATGACAACAATTTAATCTTCAGCATCAATACAACAACATTAAAAATGTTTTTATTGCATATACGGCATATACTTGTTCATAATTCAGATTTTATATGATAAAAGTTATTTACTTATGCTACTTATCTGCATAGCACATTTATGAAGTGGGAAAGATACATTTACAGGTTAATTTCTGTTAAATAAAAAATTATCTCATTATCACGAAAACAGATTGATTAAACGGCATTTAAATGAAGCTAAAATAACATAAATTCTATTTTAATTTATAATTTTGCATAAATATTAATATTAATGGCTTTTAAGATTAAGAAAGTAAGCGTTGATTAAAATATCCTGTAAATGACTCTTTCCTGTCAGTCAAGTATGCAATGAACAGAAGAAAGGCGCTTTAATGTTTCGGTTTAATTTTTCTTGCGTCTATTGTTTTGTTTTAGTTAAATGTTTAAAAATATATATAAAACTTAAAATTTTAAGAATAAAACTGTGTAGAAATTGCGATCATTAATTATATATAATATATATATTCACGTTATTAAGTTAATTGATTAAAAATTAATTTTTATCGTCTTAAATAATTTTGTTTTAATTGAAGATAATTTTAGAAGTCATTTGTAAATATTTTAAATAACTAAAAAAAAATTGTCACTGCGTATAGCTCCATCTTTTGGTCTAAATTAGAATTATATTCACGCTCTGAGATTAAAATAATAAATTATTAATTTTTATTTACTTTCCTGTTTAGAAATACAAAAATGTATAAAAATATCGAAAAAATATGATTTAAATTTTAATAAAAAATTATTTATTTACTTCATAACGATAAAAGTATTAAAAATTAAATTATATTTAATAAATAAACACGATAATTTATTTATCTCTAGATTATAATTGTTTAAAGGTTTTTATTTTTGTTTAAGTAAGATTAACCATTAAATGTGATTAAATTTAATTTGATTTATAATTTTAATGCTTTAAATGTATAATAAATATCGAAAACACTTCTAATTTTTCAACTTTACTCAAAAAAATGTTGACATATTCATATTCTGTTATATAAACATTAAATATCAAGATGAATTTTTATAAAAATTTCTATCAATTGCAAAACTTCATAGCTCTCGTATGGCATTGAAGTTTTATTTTATGAATTATCTTTTAAATGTTACGTTAATGAAGCAAACATTCAGATGCAGCAATGAATAAAATGAAGAGTCATGTTTCAATAGAAATCATAGATATCTATATGTCAAAGTTAATAAACTTAGACAATCTTAGATAAACAAGTCAGTAAATGTTAAAGTATATTATAAATAGTATAAATCCGTGTTATATTTGTCAGAATAATCGAATTTCTTGGAATCTTGTATAAGGGTTCTTTCTCAGTAGACTTTAGTGAGGATCTCTATATTAAATTCAATAATATTTAATACGTATAATTTTTAATTAATTGCATTAAATACTTCTTTAAAAAATAATATTTAAAAATAATAAATCTAAACATTATATTATAACTCAATGGTACGGATTTAAAAATTATTATTTTTTACTACTCCAACTTTTTTTCGTGTCTTTGGAAGAGGTCTTCAAAGAAAGAAAAAAAAAATCTTTCTAAGAACTGATACATTGCCTCAGGTCATTTTAAGGGAGAAATGTTTGGAAAAGATAAATGTTTCTTCTACAACACTTGGGCAGAAAAGACCTACGAATATAAGATCAAAAGAAAGCCCTCGTTTCATTGATCATCTCAACTTAGTTCTCTAAAATTCTTTTGATAGTAATAATAAGAAAAATCTTCAATATTATCTCATTTTTCTGATTCTAGCAGAAATTTTGTCGGACTTTCTAAATATTCTTTCCTTTATTTTGTTTTTAACTTCAAAATAAACGAATTTTAATGCAGTAAACTTATTAAATTAAACATGTAAACAATAAAAAGACAATATTCAGGAATATTTTATATAAAAATGCAATTTTATTAAGTAAATTATCTATGAGTACTTTATTAAAGTGATGTGAAGTAATTAAAACTGTGTTTTATTATTAGAAATATTTAATTTAATATGTCGAAAGTACTTGTAAGCAATTGATTAAAGATATTTTTAAAAATCATCGATAATATACCACACATTTTGTCACGCGTTTCTTATAAACGAAACACGTGTTACTGTACTTTTTAAAAACTTTCTTCACGAAAATTCCTGTACCATGTTTAAAAATAATATTTAAATATTAAAATAAAACTTAATGCTTTTTTTACTTACTGTATACAGCTTTTTTTTTATTTATTTAACTAAATTAACGACACGCTGCAGATAATTCTCGAATGTTATTACAAGTTTATACAGCGAAGTTTATTTAACTGTCAAACAAGACCGATAAGTGGATGAATCTCTTCATAAATCGAGTGTTATCTTTTCTAGAAGTTAATGTGTACGTTAAGATTGTTACAACGAAAAACCATTTTCCTTAATGCCAGAAATTTTGTTGTTAATCGCATCCGTACGTATTCTATCACATGGTGCAATCTGGTGGAGTATCTCAGTACTAAATTAAAAAAGGGTGACCGACAAAACAACGAGCGGCAAAACGGGAAAAAAATTATAAAATTTTGTAAAAATCTCTTAGAAATTTAGTTATTTGACAACACTAATAATTTTACAGTATAATAAAAATATATTTGTTTTCTGAATTTTATGCTTTAAGAAATTAATGCAAAAAAAAAAAAAAAACTTCCGTGATATCAAAATAAACCTGCAAACTGCACTCTTTACATATTTATATGTTTGAAAATTTATATCTAATTGGTGTCATTGTGTTATTTTGCTGTTATTTTGTAAAATGTTAAAAATATATAGAATTATAAGGAAAATAAGACAGGAAAATATCTTTAATATGATATTACTGAATAAAATGTTTAATTTTATTTAGAATAATATATAAATAAAAAATTAAAAGTGGAATTATACCACGCACGCGGACTGCACTTCTACCTCATCCCGTCGATTTCCCGTCTGATGACGAGATTCGACGAGACTAGGGATCCGTCTTCAGGTCTCCTCTTCGTGAAACAAAATGGCTGTGCCTATTCCTTGTACTAGATTTAGCGACAATTACGAACTTAAAGAAGAATTGGGAAAGTAAGTAATCCCATTTATTAAATAATAAACCCACGTTACGATAATTATTAGTTTGACATAATAACAGTATGTACGTAATAGATATTTTGATTAACTTAACTCGACCTTATGCTTATTGTTTGGTTATTATTATTTTTCTCCAACTCTTCATTCCTGTCTCGGATTTTCTTCCTGTTCTTTGAATTTATTTATTTATTAAATTCGAGAATTACTTATTATTGTTTGAAATCTGAGATCAGAACCAACAAGGAAGTAAAGACGGCTCGCTTTCAGTTATTTATAGAAAATTCTTCCACTTTGCCGAAATGATTAAAATAAATATGTTTATATATGCTGTAAATATAACTATTGAAGTGGCAATTTTAGAATGTAAACATTATTTAAGACATTAATCAATTGCTTTGTTTATGAATCATAAGAAAATAGCATAATATATTTTTATCTTTCACTGTTATACATATATACATATTGTTTATATAAGATCTGCTGTTGTTGTTGTTTTTAAAAATTCTTATTTATAATCACAATCATATATTGAACATACTGTGTGATTGTAGTGCATATAAAATGATGGGTGCAATGTTTTGCACTTATGAAGCAGATTAGTAAACAAACAAAGCACCACTGTAAAATAAATTGAAAAATTTTATAAATCTTAATTTGCAAATGACTTTATCATTTAATATTATGTCAGTGCAACTTATATATAATGATGATAACAATTAATTAGGGAGTGACAATTATTTTCAATTTTATCTTAAATAAAATTATAATTGTTTTGAAAGAAATATTTCATTATTCTTCAGTGAGTAAATATTTTTTTGTAATAATATATATTATAGAAGCAGATTTCTAGAATATAAATAAAAGAAAAAGTGTGATGCAATTTATAACAGATTTTGATATATTACATTTTTTATTACAAAATTATATTAATAATAATTGAATAATTGCATCATATGTCATGTAATTTTACTACATTCGAAATGATACCAGGATATATTGTGTTGATAAAGAAATAAACATTATTTTCATGATCAAATAATAATTTTCTAATTCAATGCTATTAATATTAAATAATTTTATTTTATATATTAAGAACAGTTATCATTTTGTTAAATATTAATTTAAAAAAGTAGCTTTTTATGGAAATAATATCCTGATAATTTCTTCTAATTTAAAATTTATTACTTGTATATATGTCATCATTATAACTGTCAAAGTGATGTTTTTAGAATATAAATATTAGAATATATTTTGTTTTATAAGTTAATGAATAGGAATAATTGACTATAATGAATTTTTTATTTACTTTGTATGTGTTATTGTATTAATAAAATATTTGTTTTTAATATGTAATTAATCCTATATTGATTCCATATTTTGTGTTTATGAATATAATTATAAACAATTTTGTAAATTAAATTTTGTTTTTAGAAATAACTAATAAGTTCCTATATATAAATTAAAAATAACATTAACTAAACCATTTACTATTAACTACATTTTTATATATAAATAATTTTTAATTTTAACAATTAAAGATACTTAGTCTTATAAATAAAAAAAATTTAGTAATCATTTAAAAATTAAAAGAAAATTATGAAAATAATTCACAATTAATAAAATAATGAAATTGATTATAATTTGAATAATGAATAATGAATAATGGAATAATAAAAATAACATTTCATTATTATTATTTAATTAATTAATTAATTGTTAAATTTTATGCCATAATAAGTTATCCACTTGGATTGATTGAGTTATATTGAAAACAAATAGATTTTAAAATTTTAGAAATACTGGAATTAATACGCAAGCTAGACAAAATAAATTGGTACATTTATTAGTAATACTTTTAAATAGTGATTTATAAGATCAGTTATTATATTGATTTTATATCCATATACAGGTATAGAAATCATTATTTGATTTTAGTATTGTGTAATGCAAATTGATAATATAAATAGCATTTGTTTTTTTATCTATAAATTATTTTTCATTGCTTTTTATTTTGACAGATATAATATGTATGTAGTTAGTGAGTGTTAGAATATTATTCATGAACAAATTATTTGTTTTATGGATTATTAATGCATGAATCTTCTATATTTTCAGAAATTTTTATGTATAAAAATTTTATTTTGTACTTTATTCATATGAACCATGACACGTTTTGCTTCTCATTTGACTTCAAGTTTGAAAGCAGTTATTTTTTAGATATATTGCCAATATATAAAATACTATTACTAATGGAAGGAATTTTTATTATATTAGGAAAAAATCATATGTAAAGACATTTTAAAGTAAAACTTATAAAATGATATCTTGTTCTGTTAATACTAATTATATTATTGATACATCACATCTTTTACTGAAATACATATTGTAAATACAAATACAAATTGTTTTTATTCTGATTACTTTTTATTTTTTGTTTTCTTTCTTTTCTCATTGTAATTGTTTGTTTATTAATCTTGATCTTAACTATATTACTCATCTAAATATTTAATTAGAAGTAAAATTGCATCATTTATTCTCACCTATCAGTTCAAATTTGAATAAAACAGAAAATAATTAAAATTTTTTTATATTAATAGCATTTTCTTTTAAAGTATGAAATTTTCAGTTATTTATAATTCATAGAAATAACTTGTAAAATGAATTTTTTTAAATATAATTTTTTAATCAAATGAAATAAATCCTTAAATTAAAATATCAGTTTTCTATTATTTTTCATTTTCATATTGTGTGTTAAAAATGATAATGTTTAATATTAATCTAAAAGACTATTGTGAAGACCTATATATAATTATTATAAGCATATAATTTTTTATTTGAAGGTGAAAACTGTTTTATTCAGATTTATAATTTGAAAAACTGATGATATAAATATTTTAAATAAAAATATTAGATTTCAGATTTTAATAAGATTTTAAACAAGATAAGTACTTGTGATATTTCTGTAAAATTAGCAGAAACATTATTGAAATTATTATATTTCAACAGACTGATCACAGTAGTATAGTAATGCAATCAGTCTACAGTAATTACAGCTGTTATACATAAAAAGTAATATCCATTTTTCTCACATACTGGAGCAAATCAACTTTGCATGATGATAAAGAATTCTATGATGATTCTGAAAGTAGGAATATGAAAAACTAATGTTAAAAATGATGATGATTCTATCTGATAAAGAGAAAAATGATATAAAAACATATTATTTGTTCCATACTATGTACTTAGAATGTTTTAGGAATGCCTCTTATAAGTATGCATTTGAAAATTATGGAAGAAGTTGAGATATCCACTTTATATCTAAAATTTATGATTTAATGTTTCAGTCTGTTAACTTAATATAACCTATATAACTTTTAAAATATATCATGTGTACGTATCTTTTTCATTTAAAATCTAAAAGAAATAATATTATGGTACAGATTATTGTACAATATCAGTACAGACAAGTATTGATGTTGTCCTTATGTAGTCATTTTTTTTATGTGGCTCTTCTGTAATGCTTTTTTTCTTTTCAATTCAGTAACATTAAATAAATGGCACTAACAGTTAAAGCAAGTGATGATACAGTAGATTCCAATTAACTGGCCTCTATGGAACTGGATATAAAGCCAAATAACAAATGGCCAATTAAATCAAAAATACTTGCAAAATACCATTTATAGATTATAAATTAAATATAAAAACTTATATGTATTGTATATAAATATTCATTAAACATTTACTTATATAAAAAATTGGTAATCTGTTTTTTTTTATAAATTTGTTTTTTGAAGCAAAATCACATCATTTTTTCATAAGAATTATATTGGTGGCAGTTGAATTATCTTGCTGTTCAACATATCTTACTGCAGTTTAAAGTGCTTTCTTTCTTTTCAAATGATTTATGTTTTTTCATTTTTATCTCAACTCATAGCTCAATGAGAATCTTGTTGAAAATGTTGTTGGTTAAAATGGAACTGGTAAGAGAGAATATACAATATATAGCTTATATGCATTACTTCTGGAGCTTCTAGAGGATAATATAGATATTTAGATTATTTCATTATGGGCTATATGTATGGTGACACTCTAGTTGAATATGCCAAAATTTTAAACTAATATTCTATATAATTTAGCATTTGTTCTGGTAAAAATATTTTTATGAAATATTTCCTGTCAGGCTAGGACAAATTGAACTAACAAAAATAAAAAAATATTTAAAAAAATTCAGCACAAGACTAGTGATAGCAAATCAAAACATTAATTCGCTGGAATGTTTTCCATTAAAATATAATTATCATCAAAAGATAGAGTAATTATGTACCCATGTTTACTGCAAAAAAAATAAACCAAAGTGCTTTTACTTATATTTTTATTTCTGTTGGTTCAGTTTTTTAAATTAAATTACTTTATTTATTTATGAAAAATACTTTTTACTGGAACAAATGCTAAACTATACAGAATACTTGTTTAAAATATGGGAGCATCCAGCTAAAGAGAGACATACATTCTACAAATTCATAATGAAATCATCTAAATATCTGCATTAGCATATAAATATAAACAAATAATAACTTTAATATTTTTCTCTTTTAGATTATTTATAGCACTAATAAGCAGTCCACATAAATAATCTAAAGAGAAAAATTTCTACCTTTAAGAGCAGTAAAAAAAAAGAGAAACTTTAGTCGATATAACTTTAATATTATTTACTCTAAAAAAGCTGATATAATGAAATGCAATATTTTTGTCTAATATAAATAATTTTAATATACAGTAAACAAAATTATACTTGGCAATTGGTAAACTTATTTTAAATTTAGAAACATAATTAAAAGGGAAGACATTTAAATTATCCTGTTATCCCTTTTGGAAGTTTTTATGACCTCAATTTGATTCTTAAAAATATGACTATCTTAGTGTGCATAAATTAATGCACTTATATATTGCATGGATAGTACACATAAGTTAGTAGGATATAAAACTGATGTTTATCCTAAATTTTGTCATATTTATCTCAATTTAAATTTTGTATTAAAATTCAAAACACTGTTTTATTTAGCATCAAAATTGTTATAATATTTCAAATTATAAAATTGAAGATACTGTGTGTTTTTTTTATTTATTTATAAAAATGAAAAATGATTTAAGAAGTTATTTCGTAAGAGAAAACAATAGACAAATGAAGAGATTAGTTTTAATTATGAGATAAATGAAGTATACTTCAATTTAAGAAATATTTACATACAGTAACATATCTTCAAAATAATATTAATGAGTTAAAAAAAATTATAAATTATTTGTTAAAAGAAAATTTAAATGTAATTTAACTAATATATAATAATATTAATAACTAATATATGTAAAAACATATTGAAAAATATATAATATAAAGAATGAAAAAATAAAATTAAACTATAGATAAATGATTTATGACTGTTTCCGCTTTCTTCCCATAATTAGTATAATGAAGAAGATACTGTATTAAGAAGTGGACATTCTACAATAGATACTCTATCTTGCAATGAATAATGAAGAATGATCATATCAGTTTTCATTTTCTTCAGATAAAAATTCTGAAGTGTGTGTTTGACAAATTAATTTCTGATTATCAAATCAAAAATATATAATTATTTCAGTCAACCAACCTAATTTAACAATACAATAATTTAAACAGTATTTTATATGTTTATTACAATATGGCAGATCTAATAATCACCATCCTGTATTATTTGGTAGATTATTTAATCAATGTTTTCATTGAAATTTTAATTATTAGTTTAAAACAAATTTTAATGATTAGTGAAGTGGCAACTGGAGATCATATGAATGAATATCTGACACATTATTCATTCTTGATGATTAAATAATTAATTTGAATTTAGATAAAATGGAAAGGCTTTTATAATATAATTTAATCTAATTAGAAGTTTCAATATCAGATGGTGAAACTTCATTAAACTATAACATAGATTTTCATGCCATAAGAATAGATCAATATTACACTAAATAATTTGGTTAATATAATTTTTAATCTTAACCACAAATCCCTGTTGCATATAAGATTGGACAGCTTATATAATGCATTCATATTCTAACAACCTGCTTTATCCCTTTAATTATACTATTAATACAGCAGGAGAGATTAACAAAAGAGTAATTGTGACATCCAATGCTCCTATATAGCCTTTATATATGACACCATATTGATAAGCTGTAAATACAAAAGAATCTTATGTAATTTATCTCATATCTTTTATTTCACTATTCTATCATTTGTTATTTTATATAACCATAACAACATTCTGTTTAGATTCTGTACACAAGCTGCTAGATGTTCGAAATTGAGTTTAAATGTATAACCTGAAGAGGGTAAACCATACCAAAAATGTTAGCTATTAAAGTGTTGAATAAAATCTTTGTGATTATCCTCAACTGTGATAAGTGATTGAATGTTGTATTAATAGTTTATATAATGGTTGTATTGCATATAGTGTTAGACATCAACACTATGTGCAATAGTGTTGATATAATACAATATATGCAATAGTGTTATATAATAGTTAGTGTTGGACAGTGTTAAAAGAATGTGAGGAATTTGAATCCCTTTGAAGAATAAAGAGTATAAGAAAGCATGAAGCAAGAGGGGGAGAAGATCTTATCAGAATTGTGGCTGACCACTGTAAAGAAGAAGAAACTTTTAGCATCACTTAAGGATGAATTCAGCCTCACAACTACGGGGGATTATGCCATTTACTACGTAACTATATATATAAAAGAAATGATTGTTATAAGTTTTCTTTCTTATCTAGTAGAGGATATCTTTCTCTGCCACAGATAGACTTACCTCTGATTTCTCCATTTACACAGATGGATCAAAAAATAATGGAAAAGTTAGTGCTGCCTTTGTAATTTATGATAAAAATCATAACAAACTGAATACTGGCTCCTACAAACTCCACGACCACTGTTCAAATAATTAGGTAGAACTAGATCACAAAACAAGCACTACAGCAAAGTAAAAGATTTTAAATGGCAAAACGTTTTCGGACATAAGACGTCCCTCATCAGTGCCATATACTTATGCTAAAGAGTTAGTAGTAACTAATACAAAATCATTCGAAACTGTTATCTTTTACTTTGCTGTAGTGCTTGTTTTGTGATCTAGTAATAAAGGAGCAAAGTGTGTAATAACTTTATTATAGGTAGAACTTCTGGCCATCCTTCAAGCTCTTCGAAAAATCCAACAATTCCCATCAAAGCTTTAGAATCTACACTGATAGCAACACGGCGATCCAATCGATTTGTCAACCAACCAACAAGGGTCACATTATGCATACTATCAGAAAAACTATTAAACACATAACTGAGAAACAACATAATACTGTGGAATTGGAATGGATCAAAGCACACTCGGGAATTCAGGGTAATGAATTGCAGAGTGTGCCCCTTCAGGGTAATGAGACAGCAGACTCTTTGGCAAAATCTGCTGCTGACTCTGAGCTCCCTGTCACATACTTTAGAGTTCCTTGGACTTTTGTCAAACATCTTAGAGAAATCACAATCAAGAACTGGCAAAGTGATTGGGATGTGGGCACCTCTGGCCGTACTACCTACTCTTTTCTTCCAGAGATTCACAAAAGACTTAAAGCTCGCTTCCTCTTCCCCTCCTACATCATGACGCAAATTCTTACTGGACACAGTATTTTCCTGCCTATATTCATAGGTTCTCCCTTAGACCTAATAGTTCTCCTCTGTGTCCATGTGACCAGCTCACCAATCAGACCTCCAATCACCTTATTTATGATTGCCTTTTCTTCGAAGATGCAAGGCTTAAATTCATCACTCACCTTACTAATGAGAGGATCCCTTGGCCACCTCCTCCTGCAGTCTGTTTGGAATGTGCTGCCAATTGGAAGATTTTTACTGACTTCCTTTCTGAGACTCACGCTTTACTGCCCTCTACAAGTGTTCAACAGAACTTTCCCAATTGAAGACTCTCATCTGCTCTCCCAGGAAACTTGTCTTCCTCCTCATCATCAAGTATTGTATCCTAGTGCCTCTGTCCTCTGTAATCCCTCCACCTGCATCCAAATGACAAACCATCTTCATCTTATATTTGTCTTCCTCTCTCATGTACTCGGATCTGCACTTATTAGTTTTCAATCAACCAACCAACCATCCAGCCAACCATCCAACCATCCTTTTCCTACTAGCCTCAACCGCCATCAAATGACCACGTGTTCCAGTACCTCCATGTTCTTCAGTTTTGAATTTTATTTTGTCGCGTCGTGAACCCTGTTGTAATCACCTTTTCTGTCGTGCCGTGTTTTGATTGTATTTCTGCTTTTCTTGTTTCCTTTTGTCATGTTGAGGATTTTGCTTTTATTTTTATTTTTATTTTATTATATTTTATTTTTTGTTTTGTTTCGTGTCCTCTGTGTAATGTATATATTTTGTACTTGGTTCTCTTTATTAATAAAGTATGTGACTGGCTCGGACATCTTTGGGATATTACCCAGGACAATTTTGGCTGCGACTCAGTGCGATCCACTCGGGTTCCCATTCTCTTCTTTCCTTCCCCTATTCTCCCAATCTAACTAACCACTCTGCCCTATAACCCACCAACTTTCTCTTACAATACTAACACCCAGTTTAAACCAACAAGTATAACTGGCTTCCCCTTTTAATAATCTCCTATATATGATCACTATATCAGAATAGTTTTGTATCATATAATCTTAATATTATATTTTTGTTAACTATGCTCTGTTGTAGTTTCATTTAATTGAACAATTGAATTTTGCTTTATTAAAATGATTCTTCTATTTGAAAGATATATTGTTTGTTTATTAGAAGTATTTTTTCGGCTTAATTTTGAAACAAAAATTTACTCTAGATATAATATAAAGTTTTAAGTCTAAACTCAAAGGATAACCAAATAGATCCTAATACTGTCTAAAGACTCTTGATTTATAATGGAATTTTAATAATTTCAAATAATTTGGACTATCATTAATGTCATCTCTGAATTAAGAAATGAGTTAATAATTAAACTAAAAGTGGCATCATGTAAGAATTAATTATTAAACAATAATTTTTAATTAATTTATCCAAAGAAAAAATTTGCTTCATCCTAGGATCAAACTACAGATTTTTGGTGACCATCCATTAGAATAACCACTAGACCATTAAGGCCATATGGCAGATTGATTCTTCAGACTATTATTATTATTAATTATTATTATAGAATTTTTTCAATCATAAACATCAGAACTATGCTGAAGAAATCTTCCTGACCAGACATACTCCGTCACAGACTCTCTAAGATACTGGCCAGGCAACATTTGACTAATACAGCCATATATTAATAAAAACTTTTAAATCTAAACTCGAGATAATAACCAAATAGGTTCTGTTACTGCTTAAAACTTTTGATTATTATATAATTTTAATAATTTCAAATAAATTGGACTGATGTTAATGCCATCTCTGAATTAAGAAAGAGGATTTCTGAAGGGAATATCTATATTTTGTATATCAAAATTTTTTCTATATGTCAGATTGCATATTCGTGGAATTTCTGTAATTGCATAACTTAATAGAAACAAGTTGAGAGAATAGAATGTAAAGTATAACAAATCTATATAAATGTTAAATTTGAGAAATTATTTATAATTAGCAATTAATTGTGCAGACAGATCATTCTGTAAAACCCTAGGCAAGCCAAAACATATATGTCAGAGCATACATTATATAGTATTAGTGTGTCACAATGATGTAACATTAAAAATAATTATATTAAATTATAAGCACATAAGTCACAAAGTAATCTGGATTCACTTCGTGATCCCATTCATACTTCGCTTTTCTTGGGGGGTCCAGATTTGGGCTTCACTTATTATTTGAAAATAAAATTATATAAGTACAGATCTACATATTTTGGATATATGTAAATCAAGTATTGTCTATATTGCATTCATAAATTAGAATAAGCTTTAATTGAATTAATATAAATAAATCAATTAGTTTAGTTTTTAATATGCAATATACAGGGTGTCCCGTAAGTCGTGGTCATAAATTTAATGCTATGCATATTCGATAGCAAGGAACAAAAAAACTCCCTATGAACATAGGTCGAACAATGCACCGTTTCCAAGAAATGATGACTTTATTGACAAATGGAGCAACAACCCGTACAGGTGTTCCTTTGGTATTGTCTCGCGTACCTTGAACTCATAGCAAATGCTCAAAATGTCCACCATGAACACAGAAGCATGGTCTACTTCCTTCTATTTACACAAACAGGGCATTCCATTTACATGGCAAGGGGAAGAGGTTTAGTTTCTTTACGTATCATCATCATCATTTCTCGGAAACGGTGCAATGTTCGACCTATGTTCATAGGGAGTTTTTTGTTCCTTGCTATTGAATATGCATAACATTAAATTTACAACCACGAATTACAGGACACCCTGTATTGTATTTGAATTTAAAATTTTTCTTCCAAGCTAGAAAGAATTATGATTTCAATCTTTATGTTCATTGATAATTATTACCAAAAAGGAATTAAGAAAACTATTTAGCAAATTAATAATTTACAAATTAAATCATTTGTAATAGTAAAAATTATATTTAAATCTCTATATTAATTAAAAGCTTTAAAAATCTATATTAAAAATAGTTGGCTCAAGCATAAAGATGAAAAGCAATATTAGATTTTGAGATCTAATAAATGCTTTATTCATATTTTTGGGTCTGAGTTGTAGTATGTATTCTTCTGATGATGGATGAAGATCCAAAAGTATTTCAATAATACATTTGGTTTGGTGATTTAAAAAAGCTAATATTGTTTATGTTTATCATTATTGAAAGTTTGTTGTTTATGGAATATTAGTTTATATAAAATAAACTAATATTCCATAAATTTCCTGAGTATTTCAAAAATGAAGCAAAATTTTATTAGAATGACTAATATATTCTATATTGATATCTATTAATATATTCCCTAGAAAACTGATGTTTTTTATTTTTAATGATAAATAAGTCTATATCTTTTGTTTATTTTATACAATGTTATTTACCATATATACTCATGTATAAGCCGAGGTTTTTTCTCAAAAAAAATTTCTGAAGTGGAGATTGGCTTATACATGGGTCAAAAAAATCAACTTTTTTTTGACTGGAGAAATTGAAGTAATATGCAAAACCATAACTTATTGAATATCTCCTGAAGACTAGGAAGGAAATTTTGGAATAATTCATATAATACAATACCAGGTAAAATTTTATCTTACTCCAAAACAGTCGAGCTTATTGTGCTGCTGACTTCAACCTGTGTATATATCATAATCAGATAGGCAACGCTGTGCTGCCCGATACGATGCAATGCGAAAATTTGATAGTCAATCAAGAATCTTACTTAAGATTCATATTAAAAAATATATTTATTTTTCATTATTATTAAGAATGTTTATCCATTTGTTAGTAATCTATAAATGCTTATTATATTTAACTTAAGTAGATTAAAAAGTAACTAAAATAATGTTTAAAATAACAAAAAAATAACAATTATTTAAAATCTATACTGAAAGATAACTGTATAGTATCAAAAAAGTTTATCATAAGCAAAATCAAAACTTTGAAATCACATGCTTAACATCTAAAAATCACAGTGCACACATCATCCTAATGGTGTATGACATCATCATTAAGATGATCCATTCATTTTAAAATACAATCAAAGATTTGAATATGACAACTCAACTCGACAAAATACAATGTAAGGGAAAATGAAACTTTGAATGGTCTCTTAGGAACTGTATGACATAGACGTTTTATTCTAATGGAATTTTTAATGTGATAATATGAAATTTTTTTAGAAAATAAAACAGTTATTCAACGAAAACAATAAAAAGAAAATATTTTTATGTAAATTATAAAAATTTATTACTGTTCATTAACTAGATATTTTCTGAGGCTACATCATCCTAATGATAATGTTCACCAACATCAATCTCACTTCTGGTGTAAAGTAAAATTTTACTTTACACCAGAAGTGATCAAGCAAGTCATGCTGCCAACTCCATCCTGCATTTATATAAGTGCATCAGATAGGCAATGCCACACTGCCTGATGCGCCGTGATGGAGAAATTCTCGACAATAATCCAAGAATTGTATGTATGCATGCTGCACTAGATCAGTTTGAGTTAAAGTAAAATTTTACCTTTTAAATTGATATACTGGTGTTTGTATTATAATAATATATTTTATATATATATATTTAAAGTTTCAATAAAATATTTATTTTGGCGAATGACATTAATACATCGGTAACTAAAAATCAA
>WUQG02410230.1:0-16341 GCA_011317285.2 Androctonus mauritanicus
CTACTTCCAATGGGACCACAAAATTTTTATCATGCCCATTCCATTCTTCGGATATACTATGGTAATCAAAATTTTTCGCCCTACTTCCTATCTCATCGCAGTTCCGAGAAAAAAGGGTGGTATGGGTGGTCGGAAACACCCTGTATAATATATAATATATATATATATATAATATATATTATAATATATATATATAATATATATTATAATATATATATGCATATTATATATTATATATGTATACATTTATATATATATATATATATAAATAACCATATGTATAAAAAATTAAAAATAAAAAATAATTTCAAATAATAAATTTGACTTTAAAATAATTCATTATTAATTAATGAATTATTAATTAAAATAATTCATTAATTTGACTTTAATTCATTATTACGATATTTATTAAAAATTAAAAAAAAAAACAATTTCTTTTACTTAAATTATCTATGAAAAGAGAGGTGACTGTTCTATATCATGCAGCGACCGACAAGTCTACGTCAAAAAATGACGTCTATGTCAATCATTTCTAATCACGTGACATTTCCCGCCTTTTCTTGGAGAAAATGGCTGACATCATCCGCGCTGAGAAAGATTCCACTTGATATTGTCGAAGTATGAATTATAGACGAATAAAATCGAAAACGCTCAGTGCTAAATCAATGCAGAATGCGTTCATTGACTTGTAAATATAATTATTTTTACAAATTAGTGCTTATTTTCGAAATAGGGAAGTCTTACGTTCACTGTTTATCGAAATATTCTTAAAAGTGAACTTTTGTTTCTATCTGAAGATATTTATAATAAAATATGGATAAAAATTTTGTCACTAGAGTGTTGGCAGCGGTAAACTCTTCTCGTCAAAGTTGCTACAAAATAGAAGATAATAAATTATTTTATTAAAATTATTTTATTAAAATTAAAGGCTTTTCTATTGAAAATCAGCAGAAAGCAATGAAAGAACAAAAATATTCTATTGAATCATATTCAGCTAATAAAAAAGTAAAATTCTGCTGAAACATTAACTATAATAAAATTGCTGGTATTTTTATTTGTATTATTATAATTCATGTATTGTAAATAAAGATTACGTAATTCAAAAATTGTCTGATTTGCAGTTGTTAATTCAATTGCAAATATAGCAATGTTAGGGCATAAAGGAAACATAGTATAAGACTTACCCTAATTTTCAGGGAGAAAAATAAGTATCAGTTTGAAAATTCTTTTTGAATATATAAATTTTCAATATAGTATTTCATTTAATTTAGCTTGTATACATTCAATGGTAATAAAATTGCTATTAATAATAAAGTGTGAACCAAGGGAAATGCAGGTTTTCTCAGTCACATTTTTATATCGTGACTTGTCAATAATAATTTTTTGATTCAGATAATTATAATGTAGAATATATTAGCAATAAATTATAAAATATTCCATGAATTTAAAAGGAGCTAACTTTTAATAATTACTTCAAAATCAAATTAATTCAAATGTCAAAAGTTTATATATAGAATTCAATTTTTAGCAATTTGGTGATTGACTGTTTTACTAATTGTAATTTTGTTTGATGTAAAAGTTGCTAAAAATTTTAATATTTCTGGAAAGATGAAAAATATATGATATGAAGAGCCTCTGTAAGTGCCTTGCGTGTAGTGTACTTACAGGGGCTCTTCATATCTATAAATATACGTTTCCCTTTAAAATGACATAACGTAACGAATAAATTGTTTTATAATGTAAATGTTTCATCTATCTAGTATCCATTTAGTTTCTTAAACAACAGAATTAATTAAAACGGTCTTTGTAGCATCGATAACAAATATTACTAATATCATTAAAATTCTATTTATTACCATTACATACATTGATATAAAGCTGGAAAACTAAGAATACAGTACTTTTTAAGTATTTTCCTTCTGAACAGTACAAGAAATGATTACTAATAAAAGTTAAATAGCTATTACCATTATGCTGGTAAATGAGCAAAGACCAAAAATGAGGGATGCGTATACTTGCTATTTAGAGCTCTAACCGCGCTGCTTTCGTCCCGCGAGTATTTTTCTCCGCGGTTCCGCGCTAGTGGAAACCAATCTCAAATCTACGTGGATTCAACTTCACCGCGAGGGTAAAATCCGTCGAGTTAACGTCCACCAATCAAATCGATGCATTTTGTGATGTTGAATTGTTGGCAAGCTTTGATTCAAGATGGCGGGATTCCCTATCGTTAAATCATGGTTAAACAAATTTGCACAGAAACGTTGTTCATATTTCTTCTTATAAATATCTTCGATTCAACATTTTCTCTTCCTCAATTTTGTTTCAGTTTCTTCATTTACTGCAGCTGTTAATATCATTTCGTAAACAGCGAGTGCCTTTCATTGCTTAGCGTATATTTTGTTTTACACGAAATATATCATGGGAATGGTGCTAAGAATCTTGGAGAAAGCATACTGTAGCATACCGCGAGTGGGAACCATCAAGCAGAAATGTCGCTGCATTTATCCGCAGAGGTTTTAACCGTTCCGCTTTCCGCTACGGATAGTAGGAACCAACCATAAGAGCCCTAAGAGTTTTAAATCAACTACTAGGGCACTTAGTGTTAAAATAACTAAGAGCAATTTTTGTTTTATTCTATAACATTATCTTTGATTAAATGGCGTTAAGAGTTAAAAATAAAGGGCAACAGACATCTTGCCTGCATTACTTCTATAAAATATCGTTAAACATCAATTTGTGCATGTCTTTATATTATATTATTTTTCATCAGACCTTTCATTTTAAAAGTGATTTTATGCTGGTTTTATAAATAACTGAAATTTATTCTATATGCGTCATACCATTGTGACAACCTACAGCAAACGAAATATAATGGAGTATCTATAAACTACGCTTTTCAAATACTTTTTGACCGCCTTTCTCCCATTCGTTATTTTTTCTGTCATATCAAGCTTTGATCTCTGAACGTGATATCAAAAATTTGAAGGCCCTCTCCCCCTTCTACTTAAAAAAATTTCTCCGATTTTATGTAATTAAGTTATTACAACAATAATAATAACAATAATATTTAATGAATTTTCATTAAAGTTTTCATACTTATTTATATTTTAAGCTTATATTTATCACTGAAGATAAACATAAGCTATAGTCAATGATACAGTCTAATCATTATATCAACATAAAATGTTTTTTAGTAATCTGCATTATGCCAATTCAATGCGGTTAAGCATTGAATCAGCCTGAGAATCTATTTTTTATTGATAAGTATAGCTTATTTACCAATTCATCATAAAGAAAACATCAATATCATAATCATCATCATCATGTGTTTACTATTCTCATGTAGGCATATTTTGCAATAAATTAAATTCTATCCATCGTTCACTCTAACTGCTATACTTGTTTGATTACATACAGTATTCAGTAGAAAAGCACTCTTTGCAGTAAATATAAAATAAGTCTCTTTATTCTTACACTGTACAAACGTTTTCAACGGTACAAGCCGCCATCGTCAGGTTACAACCAAAAACCAACAGAACGCAGAACAGAATATAAAATATCGAACTTAGAAGGAATTCATAAAATTTTTGAACAGTAGAACCAACATTCAAGGTTTGTTTTTAGGTTGCCGTGGTGATGGGAGTATATATGTTGGTAGCATAGATACACTACAAATCAACAAAAACAAATTAATTAAAGGATACTAGTAAATGATAACATAAGAAAAATAATAAACAAAAAAACAAAAATGATGTAATAACAACAAAATTATATTCAACTAGGAGTTATGAGGTTGGAAAAAATAGTTCTACGGGCAAAATAGACGGACAAAGGACTGATTCCGGAGGGTCCTAGTGAAGGTGTAGGCTAAAGGGCTATTAATTCAGCACCTGAAGATCCTAGACCCATGAACCTAAGAACAAACCTTGAATGTTAGTTCTACTGTTCAAAAATTTTACGAATTCCTTCTAACAAGTAAGTTCGATATTTTGTATTCTGTTCTGCGTTCTGTTAGTTTTTGATTGTAACCTGACGATGGCGGCTTGTGCTGTTGAAAACGTTGGTACAGTGTAAGAATAAAGAGATTTATTTTATATTTACTGCAAAGAGTGCTTTTCTACTGAATACTGTATGTAAATTCTATCTATCATGCAAAAAATTATAAACATATAACGCTTAAAATTTGCTATATCATTTAAAAGAGAAAAAACAATTACTGTTTTTTTTACAAAAATACAAAATTAGACTACATACTTTTTAACATAACGAAAGAAGCAGCAGAATAATTTTTCTAAAATCTCTAAATAATTTTTCAGATTATTGTATTAATTATTTTATGTCAAAAAATCTAAGATGATATTTAAATAAGTGACATAAATAAACATTAGAAATAATTCCAATATATTTTATTCTATAATGAAAAATAATATTTTCATACCTACTTATCATCCTTAAATTCTAAAAACAGAAACATTAACTCAATTAAAATAATCATCTTAGATTTCAACATATTTATTAAAATATTATCGTAAAATTTTTAATTATATTGTACTATAGGCTACTTCTATTACAAAGATAATAATGATAATCCTTAAGTGAAATCAAAAAATTTATAATATAATATTCATATTAATGGCATAATATTAAATATTTATATTGAACCTGTACAATATAAAATTATTTTTATCTATGAAATCTCTAAAAATAATATATTTTAATACTTTTTAATATTTGTTTTATAAATTGACGATTTTATTATTTGTAAAAATATATTTGAGCATCCAAAAACAATTATTATTTATGCTCATAAAAGTATTCTCTTATTTTCATGCATTCATGTTTTAATTAAAAACAATTCTATTAATTTTTCTTATTAATATTAATTATAATTATATTAATTAATATAATTAATATTAAATTAATTCATAAGCAATGATGCCATTTAATGCTGATAGTCAACGCAGAAAATATTAAAAAATTGGATATATATTTTTATACTTCCGCAATAAACTCGAAAATTTTAGTTTTTCTGCAAAGTGATGTTTCATGTTTAACTCAAATCAAGTTCCCATCATTCTTCACTGTTTGCAAGTTATAAATAAACTTTATATATTTTTTTATGCCAAAAAGTTTTTAAAAATATTATATTTTGTAAAAAAGGAAATTTATTGAATTTTATATATTTGCATGCCAATTTACCATATTTATTCAAATAAACACTGTGAACAGATTATTCATTTTAAAATTTTTATCTCTCTCTATATATATATACATACATATATATTTATTTATATATAGTATTTATCAAAATACACAATCATTTAAAGATGTTTATAAGTTTTAGTCCATTATTTTGTTTCAAAATTTACTGAAATTAAAATTAATGTATATTCCATAACTTTGACCAATCTTAAAAAAAATTTTAATTTCGTATACAGTATAATATCTAGTAAGGATAGTTGATTGATTAATCATTAAATACTTCAATTTATCTTTAAATATTAAATTCCAATATTTAAAGAGTACGAACAACTAAATTATTAAAAGATAATTTGCATCGAACTGAAAATTATAAATTATTTTCTTTGTACATAATTTTTGTAGAATATATTCGAAGTATTCAACAAAAATGAACCTCTGAAGAACAAAAGTATCATAAAGAATGAAGAGATAAGTAAAAAAATCCTCCATTTGTGGAAATGGATTCTGGTCACGATATTATTTCAGAAATGAGTATTACTTCTCATACATTCTTGGTTTTTGAAGAAATTTTCCCAAATTAAAATGGCTACTGTTGAAGAACCTTCAAAAGTTTCTGAAAATAAAGATTTATTACAGGTAAAATTTCATATTAGAAATTTTCAATTAGTTTATTCTAGAAAGAATTCAGAATATAATTTCTTAAAATGAAAAAATAAACTGAGAATTTATTGAGTTAGAAAAATGAAATACAGTATTTATTTTAGCAGAGCCGGCTTAACCCGGTAAGCAGACGTGCACTGCATCGGAATGCCTTCGGAAGGAGGGAGCCAAAATTATCATTTTCTCAATATTGTAAGGGCGCTGAGTAGATGTTACAATAAAGCTGCATCGGGACGCTGGGACCCCTAGAGCCGGTATTATATTTTAAATTTTTCTAGCAAAGTTATTAATATTTGTAAAGAGTAATGAACAATGGATGTCAATGGGAATTCTGAAAATAAAATAGAACATTCATGATTGTCTGCTTCCTCCTAAGGATCTGGGATTAAATTTAGATTCTATTCCTTTAAAAATTTATTTGATCAGTTTGGGTTTGGCCCTTTGATCTTTAAAATTCTCTTGACTCTTATATGGGTGTGAGAAACTTGTGGTAGGACGTGAAATGGACCCTTACTTAGTAATTGATTAATGATTGGAAAGTAGCGTAACAAATAATGGAACATGGAAAAATTTTTAAAATAAAGGTGAATTCCATTAAAGAGATTATGAAGTTAAAAAAAAGTCTTAATTTAAAAGAATAAAAAGATATTTATTGGATAAGAACTAATTTTAAAAACCTGCTAGATAGCCTGCGAAATAATTTATCTCCTTTATTTTGAGTAAAAAGTATGCACTTCTAAAATAAATAAATGCCAGTCTACTAGCTCTACATAAAACGAGACATGCGTCTTAATATTATAAATATAAAAATCTAGAAATAACTATTCGCCACAAATATCTTACAAGTTAATTCCAAAAATCGATAAACTATGTACAACACAATGACATAAGAGAAATCGATAATCTGCAAATATATATGTACACTAGGGATAGCGAGCTATGGCACGCTGACAAACTTTTTTGGCCCACAAAACTTGGACCCGATATATTATTTCTAATTAAATTAACATTTGAATTGGCATCGAGATTTTGGCAGGCATTCTTAAAAAGATTCGCCATTCCTGATAACTTCAATTAGAAAAATTAGAATTACCATTTGAGTCAAAAATATAATAATTGAAATGGAAAACAGAAAAAATTGCAGGATTAATTTTAAAAAACTATAACCAAAAGTCACTGTGATCTAAATCAACATATTCGCAAAAGAAATATAAATACAGAAGAAATATATATCCAGATATAAATGCAATTATATCTGGATTACATCGACGATATTCTTAAAACTTCTACCTATAGGTTAATCTAGTCTTTATAAATTTATCTATATTATTTATTTAAGTAAAGCTTATATCCATCTTCAAGATTCTATTTACATTAAAATTCCCAGAAATACTGATACTTTTAAATCAAAATCTAATATTCTACAAATTAACGAAGACTAACTAATTTTATATAATTATAGAATGCAGTACATGAAAATTTAGTGACAAATTATATTATATTACTATATATATATAAATATTTGAATGAAAACAATATCTGTATATAATAAAAAGGATACTATTGATCACAATATAAAACAAATAATAATTTTGAAGGATCTTGAATACTTTTCCAAGAAAACGAAGAAAAAATGTCATAAAAAATAAATCAAAGTACAGTATTAAATTAAATTTCTTTGACGCTGTTGGTCTGCGACAAGTTATTAATTTATAAACAAGACTGACAGATGTTGTGACATGAATGAGAGTAATAAAAAACCTGAATGTTAGATGTTAAATATCTGTATTAACTATTAACTAATTCTTAATAGAATGTTGGTTATTGAAAATTAATAAAGTTCATATTTTTTTTGTTTATGTTTGTATTGTATCGAAATATATAAAACAGTCTATTATTTTTATACTTACTGATGAATTACATATTATATATAGTATCATCAAGAAATATGACTGTTTCCAGAAATTAAAATAATAATAGTATTTAATATAAAAAATAATTCTGTTTTTATTGATTAGATTAATAAATACATTTCCGTTCCATAATTAAATAAATATTACTGAATAATTTATAAAAATATCAAATGATTAAAAGAAATAGGGTATTTTATGATTCGCTTAATGTTTCCATAGCAACTGACTAGCTTGAACACATTAAATTGATCAATACAGTACTATAAAGGCAATATACCGTATATAATCGCAACCTCAAACGGGATTTATAATATATAATTGATACTTAAAACAAGATTGAGGTAAGTTCATATTAACGTTACCGAAATAACTATATTTAATTTTTTATCATAATTACGAAGCTAATATTTGAGCATTTTAATTACGACCACTTTATATAGTATATAGAGGGAAAAATGCAATTTCTATTAATTTTGATTACAATTTGAGTAGAGGACTTAAAATATATTTTAATTAAAGAAAATGGAAATCTAAACATTGTTTCGTAATTTAATTTTTTAATGAACGAGGGCTTAATATAAGCTACTTATTCCAGGATTAATGCATTAAGCGTTGTAATAGTAATAACTTATTCAAAATATTTATTCGCATAAAAAACTTAAATGGAAGAGCAAACACAAAAAGTGAGCACTTAATATATAATCAAAATAATAATATATATTATTTTGAATAATGTAACAAAAATATTAAATTAATTAACTTGTAAAAATGTATGAAAAATCTAAAAGATTAATCGCTATTTAATAATAGCGATATCAAGTAAATTTTCACATTTTTATTTAAAAAAATTAAAATTTACTCAATATCACAAAAAACTTCATCACTCAATATCACAAAATGAGGAATTTAATTTTTTTGAAATTCTGATTACTCTATGTTTTCACAAGTATGATGGTAGTGTTTTCCCATTTTTTTAATTAAAAGTATAACTTGGAAATTATATAAAAATTATACATATACAGTACTGACGTAAAATTATAAGCTCGCGTGAAACATTTATTCCAAACTTATTCATTATTTTTTATATATATATTCTTCGTCCAGAATTATCAATTATTAAGAGTTTTAATAAATGTACCAGAACTTCTTCAACAGTCAAATAATCATATAATTTAATTGATGTTTCAACTTCTCGAAGCAGAGACCCAGAATTTGGAATTTGGGAAGCATGTGTTTGGGTTATGTTGGCGAAATATGTTTGATATCAAAAAATGTATGTGTTGCTTGAATGACTATTCTTGTCTTGTGAGTTATCATATTAGATGTTATGAAATGTTATAAAATTTATAATTAAGATAGCATAAGCTAATAAAGTACACTAACAAACTCGCACTTCTGAATTGCTAGTAAATATTATATTATTATTTTTTAAAATACTAATATAATGTTTAATATGGTTTTTAAAATTTAACTATGAGCCATTTCCTTAGAATTTATATCTGAATTAAGATTTCTTTTTTGTTATAAAGAAAGTTAGGGTGATCGATCCTTATAATTTTTAACTTTTTTTTTAAGGGTAGATATCATTCTGTTTATTTTCTTAATAAATTGTCAGATAATATGTCTATTCCTTCGGGTATTTTTCAAGGATCTTCTTCTGGTCCTATTCTTTTTAATTATTTTATTAATGATTTAATTACACAATTTTAAATTAAATTTGGTCAGTTACAGATTATTCTTTTTGCAGATGATATAAAAATATGCTGATTTTTGTCTATTACAATCAGCGTTGTTGTTTATTCATGAATGGTGTAATAACAATGGGTTGTCTATTAATTTATCGAAGACTAAGATTGTTTCTTATGGGTTGTGTAGAAAAATTTTATTTGATTATGCTATTTTAAATATTTTTATTCAACGCTTGTCTTATATCAAAGATTTAGGAGTTATTTTTAGTGAGGATTGTAAATTTAATCTTCATATTAATAATATTACTAAGATTGCTTTTCAGCGTTTAGGGTTATTGTTTAGATTATTTTATTTTCTCAATAATTATTTTTTTTTTGTTCATATTTATATATCTACGATTTGTTCTTTACTTGAGTATAATTGCTCTGTATGGAATCCTGGAAGAAGAGGTAAATGTTATGATGATCGTCTTGAGAATGTACAAGTTAAATTTTTAAAAATTATTTATTTGAAAAACAAATTGGAATTTTGCAAATTAATTATTATATGTATTTGTATAATTTTAAGTTGGATAGTTTACATGATCGTCGCATTAAGCATGATATTAATGTTTTGTTTAAGATTCTTTTTGGGTTAATTCGTTATACTGAATTTTTGTCTAAGTTGGTTGTTTCAGATAATAGATATGATTTTAGAAATTACTTACAATTTGTAGTTCCCTTTGCGAGAACTGATGTTCGTTTTAATTCTTTTTTTGTTCGTGCAATTCGTTTCTTTAATTCTTATTGTTCACATCTTGACTGATAATTTTTTATTATGGTTATGAATTGTGTTGTTGGTATATTGTATTAAATAAATAAATAAATAATTTTTAACTATGAATCGATCAATGATTCTTATAGAATTTTACCATGAATCCTCTCTTAACAATTTATATCTATGACTTAACTTGGAAAAGGGAAGCAGATAACAACTCTAGTACTGCTATCATTCAGTGATCTATTGTGCGCTCTTAACAGAATATTCGATCACGAGTCAGTCAGGTCTTATATAGAAAATAGTTCTATGTTTTTTTTTTTTTTAATTGAAATTAGGAAAATATCTGATACAGGAAAATAAACAACTTCAAAAGATTATACCTTTTCCTGAAAAGAGCCACATTTTCACATAATACATGAAGTTTCATTTCCTCCTTGATTTATATCTTTGCCTGATAGCTCCATTTGTTGAAACTTTCTACAAATGGAACTATCAGCAATCTCAATTAGGCGAAGATGTCTTCTAAGATGACAGTGCCCAATAGGGAGCTTTATTATAATCGAAACTTGATTTTATTCAATGCAAGTAATTCTCTACTCCTTTGTGGAGAAGAATCTAAAACAGCGGTGAACAAACGGCGAGCCTTGGACCTATTCCATGCGGTTCTCCTAAATAATAGCCGTAATGCTCAAAATTTCACTGATAAATAAAATGAATATTAAAAAATTCATTTTTATTATGAACATAAATAAACATTCCTTAAGAAGATGGATCACTGATGAAAATTTGAGAGATATATTAAAAATAAACACTACAAAATTTAGAAGCAAAAAATTTAATTCGAATTTTGAAAAGATGATTAAAAGAATATAAAGAATTTTATAATAGTCATTAATTACTAATTTCTTAAATAAATAATATATTTACATGTTGCATTTTATTCGTAATTATTAAAGGAATAAAAACATGTATATTTTTTAAATGCGGCTCCGGGCTATATTTCATCGATAAGATATGGCCTCTTTCCCAATAAGAGAGAGATCCAGCAACAAATCAATCCCTGACAATCTGCCCAAATGCTTCAGATCGTGCGCCTCGGAAAGCTCAGGTTAATAAAGGGACAAAAAATCCTTTCTTGACTAGCTTGTGTGCAATTTTGATACCAATCTTTTTTCTGTCCTGGTAATCAAATAAATTGAATTCTAAACAAATAGCCATTTTTACAATGAGATTTAGCATTCCCGAACAGGTTTAATGCAAAATGGGAACCATCAGGTGCTTTAAATATAGTTGACTATTTGATAGGATGTATTGTACTGTTTTCAAATGCATAATACTCTATGACCAAATTGAATTTCAAAATTGAGACATATCAGAATTTCTTTTATATTAAACCCTTCATATTGGCTGTGTTCAGCAGGTTCAACTGTTGTGGAACAGTTGAGAGATTTTCTAGTGAATGCATCTTCAAGATAGCGCAACTATCGAACCTGTTGAGTGAGTGACGTCGTGTTTGGTAGCGGATTTCATTTACGCTATTAGCCAACATGTCGAGTTGTTTCAAGATGGCAGTGCCCATGGATGTTACTAATCTAAAGGAGCAGATAAAAAAGTATACGAATTTAATGGTGTAAGATAATATCAATGCACCAGCATTGCTTCATGAGAATTTAATAGAAAATAAATATCAATCAAATTATAAGAATATCTGTTCTATGACCGAGCTAAAAAAATTCAGCTGCTATCACAAGTACGGTGTTTATTACGGGCTTCATTTTCTTTTCCCTGTTACTCCTTGCCATTCAGTATATACATCATCAGCTACCGCTAAAACTCATCTGCTCACTCAGAACCGTTGAGTCTGCTGAACATAGACAGTGAAATGCATTAATATCTTCATTTTCTATTATTCATGCGCTTCTATTGATATATTGTAAATTTTATTGTGTTGTTTTAAATTTGTAAGTTTGCCTTCTAGTAGTAAAATAAAAATATACTGTATATTGTAATATTTTAATAATTTATCAACCAATATTACGTTAATGTTCATAAAAACACCTTTTTTAATTTTTTTTTTAATATGTAAAACATCTCATAAATTATTGGTTGTATTAAGACATTTCCAAGAAAATCTGATAATGTATATTTCCCGGATCTTTCTTGGAAATATAATAATTATAACATTTTCTGTCATTATATCGTGACTTACATATGAAAAAAGGAAATTGAAAAATAATATTAATCTAAAATCTACTTCGAATAATTAATCTACGGTTTTTCATATTTAAAATTATTCGAATTTATACTTATTTATTCATAAATACTACATTTTTACTTTTAAAATCCTATACAGGTTTAAATATAAGCTGTATAAATATTTTGATAGATCGATTTGCATTCCGCACAAAAATTTGATTTTAAAGATATTTATTACATAGAAACGCGAAAAAAAAATTTTTTCTTTCTGTTTAATGTGATATTTTAATATAATTTCCGATTGTGTTTTCGTTTAAATGTTTTATTTCTTAATACAACTGAAGTTTCCCATATCTCTAGCTCTTTAACAAACTGAAAAAATTTTTATGCGCTGTATTTAACTTTCTTCATATATATAACCTGAGATTTTATATTAAATAAAAATATTATAGCCTATGATATATAAAATTACATATTCGTATATTTTCATATTTAATTTATTTTATATTTTATTAAATAATATTAATTCGAATTTGTATATATATTTTTTGCAGTTTTGACAATGGCTAACAAAGTGAAAAAAACAAAGAAGAAAATTTCTTGTGTAATGTCTTATATTTTTTCAATACTTGTCGTTAATATTATTATTATATATTTCATATTTACACCTGAAGCTCTGAGAAATGCTAGAATTAAATCCGAACAGCCTGTTGTTGATCAATATGTGGATAATTGGAATTATGTAGACGAACATATTTTTGTTTATTCAGCATTTTGGGAATACAGACTGCAACAACCTCATGTTAAAATAATTGGAATTGGATTATTAAAAAAATTCAATATTTCTCATTTAAGATGTCTATTACGATATAATGAAACAATACTTATTAGCAAATCTTTATCTTATATACACATGTACGAACATCACTTAAAGCGCCATACAGCAATTTTCTTTTCTTGTATAGCAAATCGTAAACCGTCTTATGTTGCCCTTTTAAAACTTGGAAACATAAAAATGCATTGGTTAAAAGTTCATGTCATTCAGCCTTCTGATGACAATAACAGTTGGATGAACAACACTGTAGTCTGCGTGAGACCATTTTTTGGTACTTTTCCGAACAACAATCTTCAAATAGCTGAATTTATAGCTTATTATAGCATATTAGGTGTCAACAAATTTGTTTTTTATGACTATCAAACTGAATATTCGCTTAGGCGATTAATAAATTCATTATCTGATAATGGTATCCATCTTAGTTTGCATCCATGGGATTTGCCAAAGAGAATTGCTGATACTTGGCAGTTTGGTCAAATGGCTGCCATTTCAGATTGTATGTATCGTGAGGCGAGAAATCATCAATATGTACTTATAATAGACGTAGACGAATTCATCGTTCCACATAAATTAATTACATTACAAGAAATCCTACAAGAGATGATAAATGCAGGATGCCAGAAATGTAGTACATTTGTGTTTCGCCAAACATTTTTCTGTGTAGATTATCCCGATGATCCTAAAAGTGCAAAAATAACAATTCCGCTTGTAACTTTGAAGAAAACCAAAAGAGAAAATTTTATATGGAAACCATACTTGCGAAGTAAATCGATTGTTCGCCCGATTGGTATCGAATCGCCTGGAATACATTTTACTATACATTCAATGAAAACATGGAGGTCTTCTATAGTGAGTCCAAAAATTGCAAAATTGCATCATTACCGTTTAAATAAATGCCATAGCATCAACGACACAGTTATAGATCGCTCAATTATTAAATATAAACAGTTACTTCTTGAATCAGATATATTAAAATTATGGAGATCTATTGAACAGGTTCGGTAAGTTTAATACAGAAACGTGATTAATATAAATATAAAGAACAAGGATGGTAAAGATTTATAAATCAGTAACATTCTGTATGTAAAACTGTCGATATATCTTTCTTTTTCAATATTTTTTAAAAGTTTCTCCACTCATGTTCATACAGATAAATAGTATAACAATTAAATTAACTATATTTAATTCTGTGTAATAATTCAGAGGTATTGATGTAATAAAATTATTTTTTAAAGACATCTTTTTGAACTTACACGAGTTCTGGCTAAGGAAATATACTGCAGATATCTTTTGTAGTAGTGTATTTTAAAAAAATAAAAAAACCGCAATATTGATAGAATAATATCTATTGTTATTACATTTTCGTAATGCAAAAATCGAAGGCTATAGAAACAAGATTTCATTCTCTCTTAATTTATAAGTGATAGAGAATGGCCGAGTGGTAACGCTGTCGGCGTGCCACGCAGGAGGACCCGGGTTTGCGTCCTGGGTCTGGTAATTTCTGAAAAGTTTTTTCGGGATGCTGGGCCAGGACCGGCGATTTCCGTCCTTCACCATCCGGCCCCCTCCACGGATGTGGGTGCAGCCCGTGGTTGGGACTGGCCCTGCTTCTTAGTGATCTCCCTGATTGGAAAGGGACGTAAAAAAAGAAATAATAAAAAATAAAAAAGTGATAGAGAATTTTCAAGGAATCTGTCTCAAAGCTTTGAATCGATCCTTCCAGTCAATCTGTGCAAATTATAAAAACTGGTGCATCAATTATCATCCAACAGTGCATGCAAATTAAATTTATAACGATAAATGCAAAACTGAATGCATGCACAGTTTTACAAGTGCCTTTACTTTTATTGGTTTACAGTGCTTCCACTGGTAAACTACTAAGCAATCTATGCTCATGAAATTTCAACTGGTAGTAAGATTGCCAGATCAGAACATTAGAAAAATCATATAATGCAAAATAGTAAAAATAATATATTTTGAAAAACGACAATTTATTTTTATATATTAGTACAAAATAACCTTATATCAAAAATCACATTTTCATTTTTTATTTACGAATTATATATAATACAAAACAGGAACGAATGCTTATAAAATTTTCTATATTATAGATTACGGCAATACAAAAATATGAAAAAGTGTGTTTAATTACATGATATAATTTCATCAAAATTTATGTTTATAGATATTACAGAATTCTGCAGTTTTTCATCATCCTTGCGTCTAATATTCAAAAACTCTTTGCATTTTATGATGTAATTCATTTTAACACAATTCGGCTTTTTTAAAATTTACGCTCATTTTATTCTTATTTTTTGTGTTTGTCTATTTCATCACAAAAAATTTTTCAACGTTGGCGTTATTAATGAATATGGATATTGTAATATATAAATTAATGCAGCTAGTAAAAATTAATTCTTCAAAACATAAACCCATTTTTCAAAATCAAGTTTGACGTGCAATATAGGTTATGAAAAGTATCGCACGTAATTTATAATGTTTTAAAGTTCTAATAAGTTATTTAAACTGATGAAAATTGTCAATTCAAACCCAACACCTGGCAACTCTAGTAGGTTGTTAAGGAAGAGGAATCAATGGACCTATCTATAGTCTTGAAAAAATATATCACTCTCTGAACAGATCCAGATTCCTTCAAAAACTAACACACTTTAACAGCCAACTTGGCCGATTTTTTCAAGTGAAATGTGGTTCCTCCATTCGTACTCAATTTGCTTCTGAAGCTCAACCCAACCAATATAATTTTACTATTGTTGTTATTTAAGCCTACTCTAGTCATTGAACATGATATAGCATATCAAAATCTAATAATTTACATTGAAAGATTAAGGTCCGATCCACGCTATTGAGCCGCTCAATGTCCGATCTCCTCCGTTCTCAGTCCGTTAAAATAATTCTGATTGTAACGAACCTGTTACATTATGGATAAGAGTCAAGTCTCGGTCTGATCACTCTCCAGTCAAAGTTAATCTGAACGTGATCGAACTTATTTGGACCTGGGGCCTTATTCTCGAGTTATTCGTGTTACAACGCATTCGTGTTGGCAGTATCACGTGACACCAACTCCCA
>WUQG02410241.1:0-16341 GCA_011317285.2 Androctonus mauritanicus
CCCTTAACTCAAAAAGGTGATAAAAGAATACTGCAGTGGATCCTTAATAAATAAAGGAGAAAATAATGGAATGTGGCAGTGGATATTTAACTCAAGAAGGTGATAAAAGAATACTGCAACGGCTTCTTATTTCATAAAAGTGAAAATACAGAATATCACAATGGATTATTAGCAAATAAAGGTGAAAATATAGAATATCTCAGCCAATCCACAATAAAACAAAAGAGAAAAGTATAGATTTTCGTAGTGGATCATTATGTCATAAAGGTGAAAATATAGAATACTACAACGGATTTTTAGCAAACAAAGGTGAAAAGGGAATATTGCAGTGGATCCTTATCTTATAAAAGTGAAAATATATAATACTGCAACGGATCCTTAACAAACAGTGAGAAAAATGTAGATTATCATAGTGGATCATTATCTCATAAAGATAAAAACATAGAATACTGCAAAAATCCTTAGTAAATAAAGGCGAAAATATAATACAGTATACTGTAGCACGGATTCTTAGCCATAAAAGTAAAATTTAAACACAGCAGATCAGGATTTTGAACAAGTGTAAAGACCAAAATTTGCTTTCAGAAAACTTGACGATTTTTAGTGATATCTTAATGCGTTTTTAATTGCATTTTAGATCTGTTTTAAAATATTAACATCGAATAAATCTTAAGCAGGATATAACAAAATCAGATGACGAAATTATCCCATCAATCATTATTAAAGTGAACGAGATACATCATAAACTTAATTATAGTGACATATCTTTCAACCAAAAAGTCAAAATAGAAAAAAAAAAGCAAACGGAAAAAAACATATACCGCATATAAATTACAGCATAGAGCGTAGATCAAGCAACTTTACTATATCACCTCCGCTAAAATGATAACACTGACAATGTTAAAGTGGTGATAATGACCGTGACAGCCATAAAAATTGAATGAATGTGTCTCGATACAGAAACTACATCACTGATGTATTATCATCCATCATCAAAAGATGATTATTAATAAAAATTGCCATTGAATAGAAGATGATAAAAAAGAATTTAAAGATTCTTCATTTTGTTAACTCTAAGACTTCATAATTGATCTTTATCAACTGGTTGACATGACTTTACTCGATCGGTTATCTAAAGAATATGAAGATTAAAATAATTACAAAGAACTCTGCTGATTTTTTTATATATCAAGGTAAAACAAATTTAAGAAATTGCTATAATTAAGTTAAAATTTCGATCATAATTACAGTAATTAAGATAATAATAATTTTTTTGTATCTTTATTACCGAAAAAAAAGTGTGCCAATGTTAATCGTTTTAAAATTCAAGAGTTACCAGAGCATTCTTTAAATATTGTTCGTCAAAAACATAGTTATTTTTGTAGAAAAATCGATTGGAATTTTGTTTTTCTTTCGCGTGTTTTCTATAAATATCCAAAGTTTCTCTAATGTTACGGAGTAAAAATATATAATTTTCTCACGAATCTTTTTTTTTTAGCAATTTTTGTACCGAGTCTTGAATTATTCATTTATTTTTTTTTATGTGTGTGTATGTATTTATATACATAAAGAAGAGCAGCCGCAAGTTTCAAAATTAATGTAACTCAATAATGATTTCATTAGAATTCTTCGTACATATTGGTTACTTTCTTGGCAAATAAACTGGATGCAAAAACAAAAGCAACAGTGTTCCAGATGGTTATTATTACTTTCATTACTCTTCTCGACAACAAAAATTCTAGAGAACTGAAATGACACGAAATTTTTGATATGTTTTTTTATTTTTTAATCCTATTCTTCGTTCATAATCTCTTCTCCAACTGGATAAAAAATTCAATCTACAAACTTTGTTAATTGTTATTTTTGTTACTGTAATTATAAATTGATATAATTGCTATTTATGTTTTTAATCGTGTAATACGACAGTCGAAAGGTCAATGCACTTAAAAATGATTTTTTTTTGTGTCTGATGCAAGACTGCGAACGGTTTGTATATCAATTTATCACACACATCATCATTAAGAAACAGAAAAACATCTTATCCTTAATTTCCCTCCAGATTTAATTACTACTTTATTTTTGATTTATGATTATTGTCTGATCAAGGATATATATAAAAGAATTTTGTGCGAAATAATATTTAGAGCGACAACAGACTTCTACCAAATGTTGTTAATTCTTTCGAAACCATGTCAAGGTCTCGACGTGTACAAGGATGGAAAAAATATCGCAAGTTACATAATTTGACACATGTACAGTTCCGGGACTGTTTGCTAAGAAAAATAAAAATTGTATAAATTTTTAGGAAGTAAATTATCTTTAAAAAACGTCTTCTAGAATAGCAGGACGTTCTTCGTACTCTTCGGGATATATCACATTCTAACATATTCTTCTACGTGACCATTACTCAACCTGAATTAAAATTCAATACAAAACGATCCCATAGGGAGCTCATCTTTCACTATCTCATCTATTATACGTTATTCCTCCTACTTACTCGATTCTTATATAAATAACCAGGCAAACGAGATGATAAACATCGAATAAAATCTGGAGGAAAAAAAAAGCATCCTCGGCAACCGACATCAATCAAGGAAACCATTTAATGGTAGATTATGAGTTCAGTAACCTTTAACCTAAAGTTCTTATTAACTACTACATCGATTGACAATGAAATTGAAGGATGTATTTCCATCGCATGGCTACAATCGACTTCCATTAAGCAATTAAAAATTGATCCAGTAGAACATCGTCTTCGCATTATCGTGTCACGTTCGCTACAGGCATCTGCACTAAGTGGCTAGACAGCTGCTTTGTTTGCATGACTGCATTGTATCTGTCATTCATTCCTGCCGATATCCGTTCCGAAGTAATATATATCTTTAAAAATTCACATCGGTTTATAAATCACTGAAGAACTTAGCTCCTAACAATAACAGTTTGCAGGAAGAGGGGAAAAAAAATGCAAGAAATCTTCATTTCTGTGAACAGATTTGCAGTTTAACAGGTGAACAAGCCGATAAATATTAATTTATAACGGTTCTCGACCTTTTTAACAGCTTTCTGTGTTAAATTATGATCGTGTCATTTATAACTCCCGTTTTTCACTTTTAAAAATATTTAATGAATTGGAAAACAAAGAAATGAATGCGGTTTTTTCTTTTAAAAAATTTGACTCGAATGATTTGTTGAATTGGAGAGAACCGAAAAAAATCCCAATTTCCGTTCTATAATGAGGTAGATATTTCGGTGTCAAGCAACGTCATGAAGATCAATGGATGTGAATGAATTGTTACCTTTTTTTTTTCTTTGTTGTTAATGTTTTCTGAACAGATTTACACACAAAAATGGACAAATGATAAATCAAATATAAAACGTCAGCATTTTAAATGAACACTTCGTGACGTGAAATATGATTTTTTTTCGGATTCTCGCTCTCTATCCAAAAAATTCAATCAAGAAAATTTTTCGATGCCAGGTCGTTTACTACGATGACAAAAAAAAAGAAAAGAAAGAAATATTGTTCTAAAGTAATTCTGTTTCGATTTTGTCTTTTTTTTCTTTGTATAAGCAACAAAAATTAAATGTTTCGTGAGTAAATATGCTTTAATGGTTGCGTGTTTATCGCATTCCCTTCTAGAGCTGTGTAATGATTTTTAACTGAACTCAGTTACATCGTCCACGCGTCACTCGTGACTCGCATTCTCTTATCTCTGTGTCACGTTAAAGAATTGTACAAAACACTCGCGAACAAGCGAATAAAGCGCTTGACTAACTTCCTCTTTACTGCTGTTACTAGTTATTACGCGTGTGGCGCGTTACACGCTAAAATCAATGAGGAACGTATAAGTGAGCATCTATGTTAATTTACGTTAAATGTTAACTAATATCTGTTTAAAAGATTCTATCAGTTGCTTTAAAAGCAAAAATTTAACGTTCTCTACTAGTGCTGTTTTACGCCGCTGCTAAAACTTCAAAAGTCCATTAGTAGATGCTTTAAAGTTAAAAACGACGAGATGAAATATGGAATGAATTTAATTATAAGAAATTTTGACATCTTTCATTCTCTACACCAATTTACTTTTAAGTATCCGACTAATTTAATCTCCTTTCCTCTTAAGTTCCTCTTTCGCTCCTTCTTGCATCAGGTTTTTGTGAATCGACTATAGAAACCACGACATTGACGAATGGTAAAGGGGGCAACTCTTCTTTAACCAACTCATCAGTTTTCTATCTGTCTTAAGGTTTCGCGGCCTCTATTTCCTTCCTTAATCCTCTTTGATCGTCTCGTTAAATCGATTTAAAGTCGATTCAATTGTTCTGTCAATGAAAAGCCAAACTGGTGACTTTATTTTTTCTCAACTATTAGTATTTTTCCCTCTTCCATACTTTCAGATCAACTTCCGTTTTTCGCTCCTTGTTTATTTTGCTTTGCTAGTATTTTATTATTTTTTTTTTCGAGTTTTTCTTTCATAAAAGCTGTCTTAGCAAAAGAAAAACCTCTTCATTTCTCTGTACATGTCAGAAACAAACAAAAAGATCGGCTAACGAAGCCGGTTCGCATTACCAAAAGTGACATGTTAGCAACGAGAAATCCACCGAGAAAATAACGAACCAAAAAAAAAAAAAGTGGACAATCATCTGATGGAAGAGTTAAAAAAATATATAAAAAAAATAACATTTAACTAAAGACACAAGCCAATTACAACTAGACCAATTACATCTACAGTAACGCTCAGCAAACTCCAATTTTTGTAGTAACATTAGCTATATAATTATATACATTACCGCTAGCAAAAACACTATTAAAAGTTCGCTTTTATTGCTCTACTCTCTACAGTTATCTCTATTTTCTGTTGTTAACAGTAACATCCGAAAACTCATTTATTTAATCCGTAAAGTCGCAAGTGAAAACTCGAATTATTTTCTTTTTAAAATTTGAACTTATTTAGTAATTTGTCTCAAAAGAGCATAACGAGCCTGCTGCAATCAATACACGTGAGCAAAAACATGCGAAGTAAACACTTCGTAAAAATGATACAAAGTCAATTTGCTACCTGGAAATTCTGTAGTCAGTATTAAATGACACTGAGAAACATTATGTATCATTTTATCAATGCAATCTTGATTTAAACAGTTAAAAATCAGAAAAATATCTTTAAGAGTCTTGATTACTTTCATTCTTTCGATTGTTCAGTTTTGTACGACTACAGAAACGAGGGGGTATTTTTAACGTTTTTATTGTTTTGTACAGGAAAAAAAATAATAAAACTTGGCTTCAAATAGCAATTTTAAACTGCTTTCTCAGATTGCTTCAGCAGGAAATGGCATCATAACTTTTACGAGCTATTTTCGCTAAAATTAAGGCTCGTATCGAAACTTTAACTAGACGTTTCCGGTTTCTTGAATGTTTTGGTTTTCTCTATCTTTGTTTTTTTTTTCTTCGCGTCACTTAAATAAATTTTTTTTTGTATAGATTTATATATATATATATATATATATAAATATATGACGTCATTTTCGTGAGACAAAGTAATTTTGTTTATACTGATATAGTGGAGTTTTAAAAGATTTACCAAACAGAATAGTAATGACAAAAAGTACTCAGCAGTTTTGGATCGTTAGCTTTCGCCGGCTGTCGTTGAACAAAACCAAACTGAAAAAAAAATAGGAAAAGAGGAATTCTGTAGATGGTGTGAGGGTTTAGAAAAAGAGCATTACTTTCATTAATAGCAAGGGCGTAAAATTAATGGTGGCCAACAATGAGATAGAGTAAGACATTCCGAAAAAAAAAAGCTAAAGAAAAATGCTTAGATCTCCCCTTTGCAGACTAGTAGAAGTTGGATTTAATGAGATCTCGCACACCAAAGACAAAAATAAATAGGTAGAAAGAAACAGAATAAGATTAAGGATAACTAATAAAGATAACAGTTGTTGCATCGTTTCCGTTGAATGCATTCTGTTACTTTATATATGTTTAACGACTTTTTTTTCTTCTTTTTTGTTTTGGTCCACAAACGACAGAAATATTGATTGGCTGGAGACGAGATAGCATGGATTCTATCATGGAGTCGTTCCATAAACTACTACGAAAAAAACAAACAAAAAAAAAGGAGTAACGACATCAAAATAAAACGATATTAAGCTGTTAATGGATAAATCTTCAAAGGAAATATTTCTCGAGAAAAAACATTTTGCAAAAGTCGATTCTTCTTCTTCTATTCCTTCTAGGAAAGTTAGCATCTGCCTTTTTAAAAATGGCACTATTTATGGTACGAAGACACGGTAAAATTTCGCAGTTTTCATGCGAAAAAATCCGTGTGGCAATGGTAGAAAGTAGTGAAGAATTTACTCGCGCGATATTTTGATGAAGATAATGAGATTATAAATTCTTGTTAGCAGAATACGATTAGGTAATCGGCGAATAAAGATGTTATTATTCAAATAATTGGATGCAGTTAATGTAATTAGATCCAATCAGCAGATGAAAAGAGCTATAGACGAATGAATAGCTATCGATAAAAGATTATTATCTTAAATTACACGACAGGAAAAATTATCAAGCACTTCTAAACTATCCAACGATAATTAAAAACAATTATTTTTAAAAATAGTTAAAAAGTCGACTTTTTCCCCTCCATATAGAAAATTCAAAACGAAAATATATAATTCTTGTTTTTCTTTGATTTTACTCGTATTTATATATATATACGATATTTTCCCAGTATTTTTTTGTTGTGGAAGAGGGGAAAGGAGAAAAATAAAAGAAGAAAAACATAAATGACATTCATGAGTTATTCGAAGATAAAACTGCAAGAAGGATTTTTGTTATATTTGCTTCTCTTCTGAGAGAAAGGAATAACGATCCATAACAATGATTGGTTGTTCGAAATCTGAATGCGAAAAAGTAAACAAATGGATTACTGTATATCATATTTTTAGAACTTTATTTTTAAACAGGATAAACTCGAATTTTAGCAGGAAAAAAAAAACATACTAAATTAACTCTCTAATATCTTGAGTGCAGCTACAAACTGGCAACTCTAGTTAAACTTTTCGACGTGTTAATAGGAATCAATAATACTTTCTCAATATAGTAACTCAGTGCTTCCCAAAATTTTTTTCAAACATAGCACACTTAGGAGAAACTAACATTTTCGAATAGCAGGATATTTATGATATTCAGTCACATTCAGCAGCGTATATGCCAGGAGTGGCCAAACTTCGTGCCACTACGAGCCACATAGAAGAATCTCAAACACTTGAGAGCCGCAATCAATTTCTTTTTTGGGTCAATGAGAATTGCATCAGTTTTTTCGGGTAATCTTAATAGTTTCAAAATTGTTTATTATATATTCCATATGGATTTATTTCTTATAGTTCAGGGATTCTTAATCTTTTGATGACTCCATACCCCCAATAGATTGTCCAATATGGTCCCATACTCCCTTAAGAAGATTCTATCGTATTTCGTTACGTTCTACACAAGTATAAATTAATATATTAAATAAAATAAATACCAGTACCCAGAGATCGAGTCCCATATCCCCAAAAGGTATGGATACCCCCGATTAAGAACCCCTGTTCTAACGCATTCGTACACAAAAATGTCAAAAAATCGTCTTACTCATGATCCATCTTCTTTATCTTACTATATACATATATGAAAGTAGTTATAGTTTAATTATGGATATAAACATAAGCGGATTCAGGATAAGGAACCAGCAAACGAACGTCCCCTCTTATATGAAGGAAAACAAAGAAATATGCGGGCAATCGTTGAATTATTAGCAATATATAGTAAGATAGAGCAAGATGGATCATAGAGTAAGATGTTTTAGACATTTTTGTATATGTGTTAGAAATCCTGCTGAAGACACCATATTTACTCCATAATTTGAAAGTGTTTATGAATGTTTCTATCCGTTTTCTTTCAGAAAAGATTTCTTTAGATGGGCTTATATATTTTATTACATTTATAATGCAAAACATAACTGCTAGAATATAAATGCAATAAAATAAAATCTATTATTGATTTATATATATATAAAAAAAGATGAAGTAAAGTAGTTTTTGCCAAATTCACCATACTATACTGTCGCACAATTTATATAGTTTAAAAGATATATTTCTCTAGAGAATACATGGTGGGATAAGATGATTAAAAAAAGATATATCACCATCTACCTTGTCAACTATCTTAATTTTCCAATCTGCGTTATATATAATTTATAGTCTAAGTATTAATAATAAAAAATGCTGCGTAAAGAATTCACAGACTGTTTTTTTTTCGTTTTAAATGATATAGGTTTACGACTAGTAATTCCAATAAATCTTAAACTGAGAGACTAACGGTATTTGAAATATTTAAAATATGCTGTTTCTTAGAACGATAATTTCACAATAAATTTTAATAATTAATAAAGTCGGAATTTATCAGTCATCTTGCCTCATCACTGGAGTAAAACAATTCAATTGATATGATATATTAAAGGTTTTTTTTTTTAATATCCTAAATCTTCCTGCTGAGTAATCATTGAAAATGTTCAATTGTAATGATTTTTCTGATAAAATTTACGGATTTTTTGCACAAATATTTATAGTTTTATAATGCCAAAATTCTAAAAACTGATCCATCTTGTCCTATCTTCCTCAATATATATTATTTTTTTTTTAACATCTTAAATCTTACTGCTGAGTAATCATTTAAAGTGTTTAACTGTAATGACTTTTTCTGATAAAATTTACGGATTTTTTGCACAAATATTTATGGTTTTGTAACCAAACTTCTAAAAACTGATTCATATTGTTCCACCTTCCTCAATATATATATATTTTAATATCCTAAATTTTATTGTTGAGTAATCATTGAAAATGTTCAATCGTAACGATTTTTTCTGAAAAAATTTACGGATTTTTTGCACAAATATAATTTTATAACACCAAATTTCTAAAAACTGATCCATCATGTCCAAAATTCCTCAGTATATATCATTTTTTTTTAATATCCTAAATCTAATTGTTGAGTAATCATTGAAAATGTCCAATTCTAATGATTTTTTCAGATAAAATTTACGGATTTTTTGCACAAATATTTATGGTTTTATAAATCCAAAATTCTAAAAACTGATCCATCTTGTCCTACCTTCCTCAGTAACTTATATGTTTTCTTAGAAAAATGGATGAAATATCAGCTATATTATTGCATTTTTCTCATGGCGATAATCCAACTTACTAAGAAGTTTCGAAAATAAATCTGAAACCGAATATGTTCTACCTAAGTTCGAAAGTTCGAAGGGCAAACCTGATCGAGTTTTACTTTTCGCATTCAAAGTACGAAACGATTTAATAAAACCGTCTGGTATAAAAATTAATCGAACGATTTTCGCTGCACAAATAAAAACGAATTTTTAGCAACCAAAAATTCTCGATTATTGCTAAGAATAACGATTCCGTGTGCCGCTCGGTTGATACAGATTTAAAGTTCGGAGGTAAATTCCTACATACATCATCCGTAATTACAGCTTACTTTTTTTTTTTTTTTTAAATCAATGGAGCTAAAAATATTGAACGATATCTTCAATTTTTATATAAAAACCATCACGTAATTACAAAAAACAAAAAATATTATGCGGTAGAAACATAGTTTTTTTTTTGTACGTGGAAGACTACAAAAAAAAAAAACACGATTTCTCACGTTATAAGCATAACTCGTGCTTAATATGAAAATGATGTAATTTTAAAACTAGACAGGGAGGAGTTGTATATAAAGTGGAATTACGGATGACGTCACAATTACTACACGTCTATCACTCGACTGCACGAAAGTGTCACGTACGATCATGGAGGCCACGGTCTTGCCCGACTTTTGTTTGAACAATTACGTTTTATACGTGGGCGTTTTTCTATTTGAAGGAGATCTGGTGCATTCCATTTTACAATGCAGTCATTATTAAATTTAGAATTCTTTCCACAGAAAAAAAAAGAAAAATATGTAATTTTTTTCTATCGTTTCGTTGCAGTTAGACATAAAAATTAATAAAAAATCGTAGAGAATTTTACTTTCTCGAACAGTAAAACAATCGCAGTAACAATTTTCGATTCTAAAGTGACGAATTTTATAATTTAAACCGTGTTAAAAATGGAGAAAAATTGTGAAAATCGATACTTTTTTTTCTTTTAACTGTGTGTAAGCTAAGAATAATTAATCGATTTTAATAAGTAACAATCGATTAAATTTTTTCTACTCGAACGGATTTTAGAATTTTTAACCACCACGCCTGTGAATATTTTTTTTTTTTGAGATATATATAATGGAGAAGATGTCAACCGTCACTTTACCAATTTGGGGGTCATGCTAGAGTAATAATTACCTATTATCGGATGGAATGCTGGAATGCAGATGACGAACGAAGATAAAATTCCCAGAAAACGTTAAAAACCTGACCAATAATCGAATTTACGCGTTTTAAGTCGTGTAGAGCAACGTTAACGGAAAAGATTTCCAGGTCTGAAAACTGTTAATAAAACTTACGCGGATACGCGAAAATGATAAACAGTTTTTCTATCCAAAACTTCCGACGGAATTTCTAACATCTGTTGTCGGATTCTATACTTAATTCAAACCGTTCTTGATACTTCGATTGGTATTACTGTCACGCATAAATGTGTTATGCATGATTAATGACGGCAAGGATCGACTTTCAAATATTTTAATAAATTATAACGAACAGAATCGTCTTTCCGTATAATCTGATTATATATCTAAACATACTGCTAGATGTTTGAATTCTGGACGATTTTTCGCCATTTTGAATGGTGAAAAACGACCACGGCGACTGAACGAAACGTGAAAATTTGAGATGTCGTTAACTGCCAAGGTTAGAGACGACGATAAGATGCTAGCATTTGTCTACATTTCTACGAATTCTGCTCGAGAGTTTCTATAATTCGATTGTTCGACAGTTACATGCAGATAGGAAGATTCTACCAAGAAATATTCAGCCGAGTTCATGCTGTATGTCACGCTAACAATTCGTGTTTTTATGGACTAAAACTAATAAAATCATCGTAAACGGATAAATATTTGTTGTAAACAGACTTATAAAAAATCATTTAAAACCGTTAACGGCGACTTTACTTAGGAGAAATTGCTGTAAAAATTGAAACTTTTGTCGATTTTCGCGTCGGAGAAACGTTTATGGAGAATTATTCTACCGAAATTTGAATATCGGGTATTTTTTTAACAAGAAGAGATGGAGAATAACGTTTGATGAATATACAGAATTTATCAAAACTTGTTGCTGATAACATCGGGGTGTGAAACGTGTTTGGGATGATTCATAAAAATTAATTAAAATTACGGTAATTATTCATTCGTATAATAGAGTACGTAAAACAATTTTCACGAGTATGATATCGTTTTATCTTAAACACGCACGTTTTTTTCCCATAAACATCCGGATACAACTCATAGCTGCTGAAAATAATAATAATAATAATGTCGCATTCGAAGGCAATGTACTACAATATATGCAGTACTACTACTACACTGATCAATATAAACTATTCGAACTAGAATAATATGACTTTCTACGTGCGAAAAATAAGAACGTATATGATGTGATCGTCTAAATCAGAATATAGGAGGACGTGGTTATACTTTGTTTCTCACTTAGGTCGTCGACTTACCGAGGACAACGACCTAAAAATTCGTCGCTCTAGCGTTATCGTACTGTATGCTTGGTTAAAATAACGTTTCGTTTCGAAATTTTTGCAGGAAGCGATGCCATTTTAGCATCGCCAGCGATGCACCAATAATGTTTTGCAGTGTATAACTCTTGCAAGGAAAAGTCTCTTTGTGTTTGCTAATTGATCAGAACTGTCACGGATCGCATAAACTGCTCCGAAGCTTGAAGCCGAGTAAATTCGTATCTGCCAAGTATTCTGGCAGATATGAATACCTCCTTTATTTTTCGTTACGTCCTAATCATCATAACAACGACCTCTTACACACGTTTAAAATCGTCCATAGTCGGTAATATAAAACTGTTAACTAGTACAGTACTATATTTATAAATTAGCTCTAATATAGAGTGATGATCTGCTTGCTAGAGAGGCTTATAAGATAACCAATCTGTCTGTTGATCCGCGTATTCCTAATAATAACTTCCGAATTAATTACGCTAGATTTCTATGCTGCATCTTTCAACCCACGGCTTCGACCATTTAAAAATGGCTGACGTTCAAACTTCGATGGCATCTAATAACTTTTAAACCATCTTAATCGATTTTTACGGAATTCAAGATGAATTAGACGGTTAAAATCGATTTTTAAATGAGGTTAATAACCTTGCAACTTCATCTGTTTAAAAATGGCGGAAATTCAAACTTGTGAGGTTTCACTATAACAACTATGGGCGGTTAAAAAAAAAAGATAAAATTGACAAATATACAGTGATAAGTGTTCAAGAAAAGCAAGAACATTGATAGAGAACTTCAAATTTTGAAGCTCTAACAGTATAAAAATATATTTTTATCTAACATATTGAGTTATAAATTGAGGCCCCCTGAAATCGTGAGGTCCTGGGTAGCCCCCTTTGATAGCCACTGACTATGGAAGTATTTGATAATTTTTATGGCATGTGACATAGGGATGATGGCATTGAAGATGATTTTGATGACAGTTTAACCATTCCAAAATAAAAGGACAAGTACGAAAAATATGCGATTCTTTTCGAGTCTTTTAGGGCCTTTAGAGGGGTTCGTTTGTATAAACGAAGACTAATTTTAAACCGGGACTAAGCAAGAAACTTGCTTTAGCCTTGGTCTGCTTGAACTTCGAATCTAAATTTGTCTTGTTTAAACTAAGATTAAGTATCGGTCTAAGGCTAGACCAATACTTAATCTTAGCTTAAATTAGTCTTCGTTTATACAACCGGCCCTTAACGATATTTAGTTAATTAAATGTGACTGTGGATTAAAAATAAACAGTGGAAAACAGGAGTAACTTCTGCCAGTTAATTTAAATAAAACTAGAACGGTCACATGCCTACGTTGGTGATAATACATGTAGGCTAATACACCGTGATAAAACTGATATACAGTAACGACCCGAAAAAAGCCCTTTCATCCAGTTACACATGGGTTAGTCACACGAAAAGAATACAAACGGAAGTTTGGATGGAGTCACACGTACCTACTGTATCGTGAAAACTGGAATTCTTCATCCGATTTTTACAAAATAATCATTTTCTATATTAACAGGTAATCGAAAGAACTTGAATAGGCAATTTTTACCGAATTTAACGTCGTCATTCTGTAAAGAAATATAAATTATTATTATTATTATTAAAAGACGTCGATGAAGGGCACAAAAAGCTATGATTTACACCTTTTCTCCTACAGGATATTAAAATGTTCTCGGATCGTTAGAGTTGAATTAATAGATATATCAAATACGATTAACGTATTGGAAAAAAAAATTTATTCAGAAGTCAGATTAGTATTTTAATAGAGCTATTAAAGAGAACGAACTTTTTCAGATAATTATCGTCCCGAACGTTAAGGATAAACAGGCGATTTTTATGCATTAAATATTATATCGCCACGTTTAATCTTCGTTTACCTTTATGGGGGGCAAACATATTTGTTTCCTTTATAATTTACGAAGGTTGTGTTATCGTTAACCTATTTTTTCGCATAAAAAATTAAACGGCGACTTTCTGCAGGTAATAAATTCTTAAGAAAATATTTATATTTGATCGGAATTTTTTCAGATATGTTTCTAAATAGAACACTTATCGTTATATTTAACACGGATACTGGTCGAAAATATTGTTTTTTTTTTTTTAATATAAAATGACCTCGACGTTTAATAATTTTGGATCTTTCAGACTTTTAGAAGATTACACAGGATGATTCTAAGCAATGGCTATCAGAAGGGGCAAGAGGGGCCTCAATTTATAACTCAATATGTTAGAAAAATATATTTTGTATAATTCTATACTGTTTGAGCTTCAGTGTTTGTCAAAATTTGAAGTTCTCTATCAGGATGATTCTAAGCAGTGGCTATCAGAGGAGGCAAGAGGGGCCTCACGATTTTAAGAGCCTCAATTTATGACTCAATATGTTAGAAAAAATATATTTGTATATTTTTATACTGTTTGAGCTTCAGTGTTTGTCAAAATTTGAAGTTCTCTATCACGATGATTCTAAGCAATGGCTATCAGAGGGGGCAAGAGGTGCCTCACGCTTTTAGGGGTCTCAATTTATAACTGAATATGTTAGAAAAAATATATTTGTATATTTTTATACTGTTCGAGCTTCAAAATTTGAAGTTCTCTATCAATGTTTTCGCTTTTCTAGTACGCTTAGCACCGTATATTTATCGTTTTAAATTTAAATAAATAAAATGTTATAACTGAATAAATATCGAATACCATTATTTTTATTTTCTTGTCCAAAGTTTTATTTTAAATTTTGAAAGCCCTGGCATTTTCTCAGAAAGGCATTATTTATTAAATAATGACTTTCTGAGAATGACGAGTAGTATGCAATTGTAGTATTCAGTGATGCGTAGTACGCAGTATTGCATCTGTTTTATGCGCTATTAAACGGATTATTTTTCGTTGTTTATCCGAAACCATACATTCATTTCGACGATGTGAATAATTAAGAAGAGAAAAAAGTAATTTTGTAGATTATCTTTCCATCTTAAATAATAATCCATAGATAATATTCACCTGTTAGACCAAAACTCATAAAAATTCTCGAAATGTACAAATTATATATTCGCATGCAGCGTGTCTAACAACTGAAACTATCTCGTTACTCGCATGCATTATGCAGATGGCATTTCCCACTGTTTTTTTTTTTTTTTCTTTTTTCCTTGAATGATTTTTTGTTTCCTTTTTTTTTATATTATTTAAAGCGTATACATTATTTAGTCGGCGTATTCGATTATTCTTAATTTCCTTAACATATTATATACTCATAGATGAAGAAAGATCTTTTTTTTTCCAATACCGAGACTGTAAATAATTAATTTTCAAATTTTATCGTTAGAATTGAACCAAATCAATGATTCCCAAAGTGAAAGCGAAAACAAAAAATTGGGGTGCATGATCCCTAGGGCTCGATATAGACCACTTTGGGAATCGTTTAACTAAATGAACAAAAAAATTTATTTATTTATTTATTTATTCGATTAAATAAATAAAAATATAAATTTAATCGAAGTCTATCCAAGGATCTCGTAAGTATAATTTTTTCCGATTATTAGAAGCGTAGAATAAATGATTCATAAAAATTTATGTATGGTATAATTAAAGTTTTATATATATCACTTTAAAAGATTTGACGCAGTGAAAAATCACCATGGAACACTAAAAATATATATATATATACAGAGTATACTGTATACGTTAAAAATATAAGCCATGTAATTTTGGCAGGATTAATTTTTCGATCGTTAAAAATTTAATTGCAGTTTCGGAATTTCGACAGACGTTCGTTAAAATTAATGAACACAAGAATTTAATTTTTGTCTAATTTTTTTTTTTTTTTTTTAATTTGTAAAAAATATAGTTTAATTAATCGATTATTATGTTGTGCTTTATTTTGTAAATTATTATCGATTGAAGGATTCACGTTTTAATTCAATCGTCGTTAAATATTAATATCGATCATTTTATAAATGGAAGCATCGTTTATCATAATTATGTTTGATACCGAAAAAAAATATATATATATAAAGTTTTTTTTTAATATGAAAATTATTTTTAATGGATGTGATAATGTGAAACTGCATAATTTTTTCTAAATAAAACATTGATATGCATTAAATTATTGGATTACATTAATTTATATATATATATATATATATATACAGGGACTTTCGGAGAAAATGCCAGGCCGAGGAAATTAATATTTTTGAAACCTTTCAAAAAAAAAAAAATAATAATAATAATAATAATTGACAAATATACAGTAGTAAGTGTACAAGAAAAGGGAAACATTGATAGAGAACTTCAAATTTTGAAAACGCTGAAGCTCGAACAGTATAAAAATGTACAAATATATTTTTTTCTAACATATTGAGTTATAAATTGAGGATCCTAAAATCGAGAGGTTCGGGGCAGCTGCCCCTTTGCCTCCTTCTCTGATAGACACTGTATATATACTGTATATACAGTATTTGTATATTTGACACAGTATATATATATACAGGGTGTCCCACTCGTAAGAGGCCCCGGGAAAAGTATTATAAAAATCTTAATAAAAGAGGATATGAAACCAAATTTGCACACGACATACCTTTATAGTTGAGAAATGAAGGTA
>WUQG02410252.1:0-42100 GCA_011317285.2 Androctonus mauritanicus
CTTTTCTCAGAGCAATGTTTATTTAAAAATAAATGATAGCTATTCAAAAACATCTAATATATAAAAAATAAACGAAATATCGACAAAATCGGTTGGTAAACGATTTGAGACAAAAATAATAACGTCAGCTAAAAAATAATTTATTCTGAATTATAGTAATTATCCTAATTTCAAAATAATGAAATTTGGCTTATTTTTTACATATTTGATGTTTGAGTAGATTTTAAACACCAAAGAAAATAAATTTGTATGTTTTTCAAAAAAAAAATAATAATAATAAACTATATATAAAAATACATAAAACTTGGAAAGAGAAAAGAAAATCTGCTTATTTCATTTTTTAAGATCAACAAATAAATTAAACGATTACAAGTGATTCAAAAAATATTTATAATATATTTATTTTTAAATATAATAATGTAACTTTATTTTAACGTTATCCTATCGTTTGATATTTAGGAAATAGTTTTTACGCATTTCAAATATTTTTATTTTTTTTATACAGAAAAAACACAAGATTCATTTTACATCATAGTAATTTACGTAACAGAAATCGATTATATACAATTTTTGAGATGAATATTTAGCAATAATACAATGATTCATGCAATTAATATGGGCTACATTATCTATCGAACATATTATATTAATATTATCGGATATAATCATCTATTCTCGTATATATTCGTATCAGATGCCTAATCGAGTCAAGTTTTGTATAGATATCAAATAATGGCTATGGAAAAGTTTATTGTCGCATAATTAATATATTAGTGACTTATTCTTTATCAATTTAATGATAAGATAACTAAAATTCGAAATTTTGATAAATTATTAATTTCACGCAAAATTTAAATTGATTTAATTAGAAAAATCAAAAATTAACGATCATCCACAGTTTTAATTTAGACTTGTTTAATCACTAAACTAGAGATTAATTAATTGAAAATTTCATTAATTCGATTCTCAAGAGAGGTGTGTTCTCTTTCAGAAGGAAAGAACAACTGATGATGCATTATCAATCGTACAGAGAGCATTAGCTAATTTACAGAAACAATCATATAAATCAGCTTAGTTTTATTATTTTATTTATAAAATTATATTATTGATGTGTTTGTTAAATAACTCTTAAATTATTATTAATTTCTATTAACTGTGTGCTAGTAATGCTTTAAATTTAATTGGAATATTTCTTAAAGGATATCTGCGTTTGCTTTTACATTTCGTTTATCGACTCTTATTCATGTTTATGTCATCCGATAATTGATACATAACTATATAGATTAACGTAAAAAAAAAAAAAAAAAAAAAAGATATTCTTCCAGAAAATCGAAAAACATTCAAGATTTAAAATCTTTCCACTAATTTTAAGCAACAGTTCATTCATTAATGTATTTGAATGAAATTTGTTTAATTTCGAACCAATATTTGTCAAAAAATATTCGCTCGAAATTACTGGATTATAATTTGGTTTGTGAGTTTTCGTACAATATTTCTATAATCGATTTCATTGTGAGATCTCTAGTGAACCATGAATGAATATTTCACTGACCAGATATAATTTAAAACAATCAATAAACTAACTTCGATCACGTTATATAATTACAGTAACTTATGTTGAAATTAATTTTTCGATATGTTTCTTAGTAATCATCATACATATGTACTTGATGAATAAAATAAAATTTTTCTAAATTAATTACCAAATGAAATAAAATTAACGAAAAACAACTGTCATTAACCATAATGAAAAACAATTCTTTCGGGACATTTAATAGAATAATTAGAAAACATAATAAAGCATTATTATAATATAATAATTAATAATACTAGAAAGAAGCTGAGAATTATTGTTTGTTGTGAAATCCGAAAGTAACAACTTTTCAAACAAAGTAATCAAACTTATAAATTACTAAGTTAAGTTGTTAGTTGTAATTTCAATGAAACTATTTAGAAATTTAATTCAATTAATTCTTTAATAATTTATAAATCTATTTAAAGTGTTTATATATATATATATATATATATAGAATATGAATTCATTCATACAAGAATTGACAATTGTTTCAATATAAAGCAAACAGAAAGCTTCTGAGTGCCTTGAAGAATCCTACTTTGGTATGACATATCTAGCTTGCCATATTGTTATAACAATGGATAAATTAATGTAAGGCATTTAATGATGGTAATTAACGTTATGTCATTTTCTATAAAAATACAGTAGGCCTACTGCATTTCAAATGAGTATCTGTCATGTAAGACATATATTTTCAAAATATAATATAGAATTAAAAATTTTTTAATGTCATTTTATGGGATACATATAGAAGCTTCAAAGTCGTATAGCTTAATTAAAAAGGAATGAATCTAAAATTTGAATAGTTTGGAGATGTTTTATAGATGGCTTGACATGCATACAGATGGAAAACGTAATTATAAGATCATCTGTTGTAAAATATACCTAAAATTCTTTCAAATTACTATAATTTCACTGACGCGTGAAAAGTAGAAAAGTAGTTTCAGTGATATCAACGTTTTAATATTTCCAATAGCCATCTTTCGTACATTCGAACAGGAATAGTTGTCGATTTATAACGAGAACAATTAGTACCTCCAAAATTAATAGGCTTAAAATAAATAAAACTAAGCTGTGTAATTTTGTTTTTACATAATAATAAATAATCCGTTAAAATTTGAAAACACTACGATGTTTTGCTCTCGAGATATCTTGTAAAAAGACGAATGAACAATCGGACAAAGTAAACTACTAGACCTAGTAGGTTTTTGTTGTAAGAAATGACTTAAAAAAATCTTTCAAAAGAAAGGAAAATAAAAAATTGTTAATTTTTATTTATGGCACTGACCGAAATGTTATTGCAATATGATATAGGCTATAAATTAAATACGATAAACTAAACAATTTTTTGCACTTTATAAACTGAAATAATCCTACCAGGCTACTATTTTTGTTTTCTTTTTTATATTCTTAAAAATCTAGCTGTTGCATTATATTCGTTTTCTATATTGCAAAACAATACAACTGTTTCTCGATAAAAACCGCATTATATTGTAAATGTTCAACATTAATTATGGGAAATATTTATTTGTAAATATTGTATAATGAATTTCAGTACCAAACGAAAACTTATTATATACATGCATTTACAAAAATTTAGATAAATAGTAGAAAAATAAATTATTATTGTTAAAATTAAATCATTCAATGAAAATATAATAATTAATTAAAATAAACTAATTAGTCTTCCTTTAATTATATAAGACAAATATTTTCAAAACTCTTTGCAATTTAAGATTAAAGCTACATTATTATAATGGAGCATTATTAATCGAAAATTCAAATATTAAAATGTTTAATATTGTATAACAATTTCGCATAATATTAAACTTGTTATATTAATATATCTATTTATTGATTTATTAAATATTTATCTAATGAAATGTCTTATGCACAATTCGGTTACAGATTATGACGCATATTCCAGAAATCACGAAACTGTTCTATTACTGATTCATTATACAGTAAAATATATGAATGAGCAATCGTTATCATACAATGGTAATGCACTACCAACAGCATTTCATATTATTGTGACTTATTATTTCAATAGAAATTTATTTTCCATAATCTTTAGAAAGTAATTACTCTTGTAGTCAATCCATCAACTTTATCAAGCATAACGATAATATCTATGTCGAATGACATATTTAATTACTTTTTCAAACCTAAGCGGTTAATTTTCTTTGTACAAGAATATTGTCAAAAGAAATATTTTGCAAACGATTTTAATCTGTAAATATATTAGATAGTACATCCCATAGGTTTATGTTAAAAAATGCTTTTAAAATTAATAAAATAATGAAAAAGGGAATTTTAAATATATTATTTAAAGATGATATATGGTCTCAGATTTAGTTTTTCAGAAATAATCCGAGCCCGCTTTGCCGAATCCCATCTTTCAACTTTCCGGTTGATCCCATCACGAGTGATTACCAGTTTATGATGGGCTCTAAAATGGCTACCGCCAAAATTATCCCTTGTGAGATTCTGCAATTTAACTAAAACTAATACAATCTAAAGATGATATTGATAATATTTTTTAACAGGTTACGTTCAATGGAAATGATTTTGATTTCAAGTTCTTAAATTAAAAAAAATCATCAATACAGTTATATTTTTTGCAACAATGAAAAGTTGATCCTCATTAGGCAGTTAGCACGATAGAAAAAAATACAAATGATTTATTTATCGATTTTTTAAGCACAGAATTAATCTCATATTTTCATAAAATTCGGACAAATTAACTTTTTTCCCTCAAAAATCGATTTTGTGGAAACGGAAAATTTTTTGCGACAAAATTTGGCAGAATCGTATCTGTGCATATTTTTTATTTAAGAATAATAAACGATGAACAATAGTTTCTAATCGGCAAAACAAATAATTCAGTTGGTGATTTTTAAATTTAAATTTGACTTCAAAATTATCTCAATCTCGCTTATTGCATTTATTTATTAATATCTGTTTGCACAGCCAAACATATTTCAATTTTCTTATTTTGAAATCTTTGAATTATTTTTTGAAATATTTACCTGAAGACAGATCTACCAGATACTCTGTATAGATCGTCAATGAAGAATGTTATCTAATTTTCAAACGATTAAAAGTATTTCGACAATATAAAAAAAAGTAAAAAGAGAATACACTCAAAATTAAACTTAAATTTGTCACTTCTTTGAAGCACAAATTCGATTAATATTTATTGATTTAAAATAAACCCGGAAAAATCATTAATTGCGACATTACGCAAACATACATCTACTTCAGACGGCATAACACAATATCTGCTTTACATAATAACAGTAATTAAATAAAAGAACTAGGCCGCATAATATTAATTATTGTTCATAAATGGTTTACATTTCCTAACGTGTCATATGTCTTGTTAATGGAAGGAACTAATCGAATTTTACAGAATACTTTGTAAAGGAGCCGAAAGAAAATTCATTTATGTCGAACGAGAAAGCGACTACTATATAAGTAGCTATTTCTCAATTTTATTTTAATATTGTGCTTATTTGAAGATTGAATTTTAATAAACGGGCATGTATCATTTTAAATTAAGATTATAAAACTCTAAATAAGTTTTATATTTCAGAAAATTGTTAATATCCTTTATATTTTCGGTAAACTTATTTTAAGTCGATTTACTGTACATACTTTTTACTCTGAAGGCCTTTCAAATAAATTATATTTGGAAGTTTTAGCTTTTACTACTATTAAATTCTGTTCCAAATCAAAGAGTATTCTTTATTGTTCTGAACATGAAGAATATCGGAAAATATTAAAGCTTTCACGGTGCTCTTTACTTGTAAAGTGTAATTTGGACGTCCAATGACGTCACGGCAACGCCCATCGCATTGCGTTATGTGGCCAGGCGTGCACATAAAGGGTTTCTTATATTGAATATTTTATCGTAAATAACGTTTAAAAATAAATTATATGACTAAATTTTCGAAGAAAATATTATTCTCGCACCTACATAGCATATAATTGAATTATAATCTCATATAGACGCTTTAATTATCGAAATTAGTTTCGATTGCATTTAGGTATTATAAAAGAATTTGAAAATAAAATATAGTAAATTTATGAAACGAATTTAAAAGTTATTACGGTAATGAAAGATTTCTATCAAATAATGATTTTATGAATACCAACAGTCTTATTATCTGTGGGAATTTTTACTGCTGGATAAGAAGAACGAGTGAAGAAAGTACTTTGATGATTATTAATCTATTTTCTTTTTTAAAAGAATTTCTAATGTTAGACATTAATCCATTTATCATTATTATTATTTTTTTATTTTTGAATAAAAATAATAATATTGAAAATATGAAAGGTATTAAAATTTTTTTGGCCAAAATAAAAATAACTACAATAGTTTTAGTAAGAAAACTATTGATAAAAATAATACACATGAGAATCGATTTGATAATCAGAGAAGTGATGATGTCTCATAAATTTAAAAAATTGATAAAAAATCTGTTTTTGTTTGATATGAGCTATAATAAAAATTTAAATAAAAAAAAAGGCGAAGGCGAAGTTTATGATTTTAAAATCTCTTCAGATATATTAAAATTACGAGTTCCATTCAATATTCGGATAAGAGAAATATTATTGCTGTACTTCAAATAAATACTAATAAGAAGATTGATTGAAAATATATATATATATATATTAATATAAATGGAACGAAGGCCGGAAATCTGTAAATAAATGAAGCAGGAACATCCATAAAGAAGTTTATTAATCGATATGGATCGATGTGGATCAATAGTTCCTTTAATGTGGAAAAATGCGAAGCGATTATCGAACAAGCTATTCATGCATAGAACGACAAATCCCGAAGTTATGATATAAAGGATGACGTAGAAATGCGGTAATAAAGAAATTTTCCATTTCTTCGAAATACATTTATAAAACATAAAAATATATACAATCTTCATAACAAATCTTTTATATACAGTATATTATTATTATTTTTTAAATTAACTGTAGCTTAAATAAAATCTACATTTTACTTTTTAACAAGTTAAAAAGGAAAATGTAGTTTTTTTAAAAAAATTTCATTGTTATTCATTTTGTTCGTTTAAAATTTTTATTTCCAATTTTTAAAGTTTGATTTTTTTCACGCACCTTGAATAATAACCTTTAAAATTTCATACCGAATATAATTAAAAAATATTTTCTTATCCTTTTTTAAAAAATATCAAATTTTTAGAAACGAGAAATAAAAAAAATCAAAAGATATATATTCCATTCTTCTTGTAGAAAACAACATAAAACTTATTTTCTGATATAACATCCGACTATCATCATCGTCTCTATAATTCAAAAGGCAGAGAAACATGAAATTCGTTTCTGGTCGGAGAAAGAACTTTTACATTAATGATATCTTTTCGTCTATGTTTCTTGACACCAAATTAAATAACTTATGCAACTAATTTATCTCTATATCAGAACTGAAACTATTTAACAATATGAAGAGAAATAAATAAATAATAATAACTTTTAATAGAAATTTTATTTTTATTTTTATAAATTGAGTTTTTAGTTTTAATTAATAGACTCATATAATTCTCTAAATGTGTACATTAAATCAGGAACGAATAGTCATTAGATCCTTGAATCCGAAAACAAATTCAAGGATCTAACGATTTAGGAGTGTTCTCGGATATGTTCGTAAGAACTTTTATATGTCCTTTGATGATATCTTTTAATATAATTTATCCAAGAAGTTAACATTTGTAATTTGGATAATTTCATCAACTGAGATAATCATATAAAAGATAACAGCAAAATAAAATTATAAAATAAATAAAAACTTATCGATGACGTGACTTTAGCACGAATTCTCCCTAGAGTGTTTACTCAGTACGGATATACATGGAAATAAAAACATCCTCTAAATTAAAACATTTAGCAGGCACACCAGCTATAAGGGATTCGTGCTAACACGCAGAATTAGGATATAGATAATAGGTAGCATGTATTGTATACAAAAATTATAATAGAACAACAAATCAATAGTATAAATAAAAAAACCAAACTATGCTAAGAAGTAATAAGTTAGAATAAAGAAAACAAAGAGAAAATGAAAAAAAGAAAGAACTGTTTTTTTTTTATAAAATGGCAGAAATAAACCACTCTTACAAGGAAATTTACCAAATTATACCAATTTGATTAGAATTGCTACAAAATCACATAAAACTAATTTCGAAGTCTCCCAACACGATGCACTCACCTAGATTAAATCTTTAAGTATTGAAAGACCGATATCCTCCCCTACATCAATATAAGTCTCGTTTCCTCTTCGAAATTATCTTACCTTTACACATTTCGAATTTCACTCTGCTTATTCTAGATGAAAATCTATCCAGAATAAGTTTAATTTATACGAATATATTATAAACTATATAATTTATATACAAACACACATACATACACCTCAGTAGATATTATATATATATTTATATAACGAAAAAGGATATGGCCACTCAATTATGAATTTAGTACATCTCCTGACAATATTTTTGTCGCTCAGGAGAAATAGTGATGAAGGTCCTTCACCTCTCTTAAGTTGTTGTCCTCTTTTCCTTGCCATCTCTGAATGAAGTAATTCTCTTTTTCTTAAACTGCCATAATCACTTAAAATACCAGCTTCACCCAATCCTGCAGCTTCGGCATTTAAAGCTGTCAATCTGTAAAATAAAGCGAATTTTGATAAGAAACATTTCTTTTAAGTGAATAAAAATGAAATTAATTAATAGATAGATAATCTTTTTAAGAACTAAAAATATGTAGATTAATTATGTATAAGCTAAATATAATTGGTTTAGATGCTTTTTTAAAATTTTCTGGCTTTTTACAACATAAAACATAATTAGCAACAGTTATTGGTTAATTTTTAAGAAAAGCAAAACGGACACACCCAATGATCTCGGGAGCATTGATGTTAAGTAATTACGAGCCCTTCAATGAGAGTTTCATTATTCCAATATCCATTTGTTAATGATTCTACTACTGCATTTTTGTGTGAATTGTAAGTTAGATAAAACATCCTTTGTTAATTCTAAATTTAGTAATTTTTCTAAAGCAACAATATTTTTCCTTAAACAAATTTGAATATAAAGAGAGATCGTAAAAAAAGATAGGAGGAAGAAAAGGAGGAACGAATCGATTTTTATTCGCTGACCGGTTTCAATCCTGTCGCCATAACATTTTAGAAAGAAACCAGATGTATCTGATGTCGAAGATTTTATTATTGCAGTTAAAGAAGTTTTAATTCGGAAATGTTCGAATTGCTTTAAAGCAATTTTATAATTTCAAGCATAAAATAAATATCAAAATGAATATAAAAACTGATCATCCTTTTTTAGGAATAATTTTATTACATGAATGAATTTATAATTAATTTTTTTATCCATAAAAATCTCTTAAAAAATAAAAGATAATATAAATAAATATAGATAATTATCAATAATTAATATTTGAATGCGTTATGAAGCTAACAATATTATACATAATTTTTAATAAACTTAAAAACAATTTCCAAATTTTTTGAAAAGTTTTTGATGGTTTATTCTTATTATTTAACAAAAATTACCAAAAATTAATGCGGAAAAACAAAAAAAAAATCGAAATTTTACAATGCATAAATAATAAAAAATAAACTATTTTTTTTAAACATTTAATTAAACTTTACCATAAGAGCTAAATCTTTTAAGATAAATCTTTCTTAGTACATATGTACAATAAATCAAGATGAGTTTTATAAGACAAATATATAATTCAGTAATTCATAGTTCTTCAAACTTTTTTATCCTTAACTATAAATATCACAATTATTTTTCTTCAAATCAAGAAAGAAAATACATCCAGAGCTTGTTATTAATAGAAGCTTTCTTAAAGCCAGTGACAATCTGATCGATCAGTTAGTCAATTGTTTTAGTTTCATCAGGATAAATAAACCGATTTTCTGTGAATACAACTATCGAAAGATAAACGAATTTGATGTCGTCTGTGGAACTTTTTTTATCTTTCTCCAATTTTTTGATTATTTTTATAATATTTGTGTAATTATTTATTTTAATGTGTTAAAAATTTAAAACCGAAGATACGAATATGTTTTATCAATATTGCAAGAAGAGAATGTAAATCTAAAATGATGATTCGCGATAAAACAGATATATGCATAATATAATAATGCCAATAAAACAATAATGTGCATTACTCTTAATCACTGCAACATAATTTGAATATTTGTAAATATAATTAATTTAATAAATTACCTTAAAAAATTTCAGATTTTTAAATGATTGCATTCAATTGATCCTAAAAACTTTATTTTAATCTTAAATTGGTATTTAATAAATATGAACGCTATTTTGGAATGATTAAATATGGACGATTAAAATACGTCATCAATATATGAAGGAGAGTCTGAAGTTAGATTATCTGATAGTCCAATCTTAGGATATTATTTTGATAATCCATTCCCAGGCCATATTATTTTCATCATGGAAACTTTCAAAGTTTGGACGTCCGTCATTTTTATATAGAGGGGCCTATATATGAAGATATAGAGTTAAAAGATGGGTGCCATATTATTTTTGTAAGCAGATTATGCCTACAAAAAATTTCACGAGAATGTATTAATTAGTTCAAAAACTGTCGAAGGAAATATATAATCTGATATATGATGATATTTGTAAGGTCACGGTGATCTTACAAATCTCACTTTCCTATAGAAAGTATGTTAAAAAATATGCAGATTTTTAAAAATAAAGAAAAATATTTATCAAAATTTCTCTGAAAAAATTCTACATCCTTAAAAACAAAATACCATAACTTTTATTACCGAAAACAACTAATTATATTTAAGTATTATGGAAATAAAAAAAATAACACATTCTTAGAATTTTAATAAAAAAAATGCGAGAAGAATTTTAAAGAAACGAAAGCTGTTTACTTCTTGGAATTCTTATACAACATTAAAGGATTAATCGAAGTTCACAGAATTAATTCCTACACGTTCGTGGATTAAAGTAAGGATTAATGAAAGTGTCATTAAAAGAAATCCCGAGAAGCTGCATGTAGACGAATTTCAAATTGTGGAGTGACAGGAGAATGAATTCTAATTGGCGAGTTAAGAGAAGTTACTATGGTAGATCGACAAGGAAGTGACTCATTCTACTTGAAGGGAGTATGAGTTTCTCATACAAAATTTCTTTTGTAAATAGTTATCTCAAATTGCATTTTTCTAGTTAATTTCTCTAAATAATGCAAGCAAGTACGAATTACTCGACTCTGCAGCATTTCTTAATAGGAATTCTATTTTAAGAAATACTGCAGGCTATAATAAAGAATAAAAAAATTATTTACAGTAAATATTTTTTTGGGCTTAGTGATCCGGGTAGTGGTAAATTGCATTCTACAATTTATCCGATGAGAAGCATTATGCAGTCTTCGTTACAAACAGAAATAGAATATATATCTAAGATGACATATAACTGCAAGCATATTTTTAAAATCGAGAAATATTCGTGAAAAATCGATATGCGAATCTCATTCAAATATTCATCTATTGTTAGTGGAAAACTGTACAAGATTAGCAAAAGTTCTTCTTCAAAATTCTATTCAATTAAATTTCTTACTTTATAACCATCAGTAAAACATGACTAGCATTCATTACTAGATGAGAGAGAGAGAGAGAGAGAGAGCAATTTTCCATGTAATATAATTTAAAGTTTTCTGAAAGCTTATAAAGTTCTCTCCATTATTGATATACTATTCAATAATGAAAGAGAACTTCCTCTTTAATAATCTTTTCTTTATCAATTTGATTAAATTGATTAAGTACTGTTTGAAATAAATTTATATTAATTTATTTAATGGAAGTCAATGAAGAGTTGTTTTTTATTATTATTATTATAATGCTAAACAGTAATGAAAGACAAGTTATGAGAAAATCAGTCGCATTATTTATATAAAATATTATGCACTTAACGAACTTTAAAAAAATAATTGATTCTCCTATTTATAATTCATATTTGTAAAATATAAGCAGATGGCTTTCACAAAATAATCTAAAATATCTTAACGCTAAACATGCATAACTATTTGATTTAAAGACATAAAATAATTATATTACTTAAAATATAATTATTTTGTTCGTTTAATTAGGCATCAAAATAGCGAAATTTAATAAGATAAATAAAGTAGATTCAGTTCAGATTTTGATGTTAAACCGAAAACGATAGCGCACCGCCATTCGTGATCGTATTTTACAGCAAAAAGATTTCTAAAAGAAGAAATATTAAATTTATTATTGGATCTGATATTTAGGAATTACGAATTCCTTCATTCTTGTAACATCCTAAACTTTACAATTACGACAATATTAAAAATAACCTTCATCTTTAAATGGATAACTTCTCTCTCTCATCAACCAGCCAAGAATAGATAACAAACTAAACTTTGTTATCTCCTTCTAAATTATATTTCGTGTTGATGTAGAAATAAAATAGTGAAGAATTTTACATTTTATAAACAAAAATGATCATTTGAGGAATAGTGCGTGTTCATTTTGGGTGTGTCAGAGAGAAACAATCGAAAAACTTTATTAAAGATATAATTATTTCATAAATCGAAAGAAATATCGATTGTTAAATATAAAACAAAAATTTGAAATTTTTACTTTATCAATCGTATTGAAAATGGAAATATCTAGGAAATATCTTCCGAAATGCTACTGTTTAAGGTATATACGTATAGGTTAAAAAATTTCTCCAATATTACAATTGTTCGATAATCTTCTCAAAACAATTAAGATTAGGAAATTAATAAAGAAACTTTTAAGCATTGCACATTCATTGATGAATATTCTTTAAACATGCAAAATTAACTTAAACAAACATGGATTAATTAGTTTAATATCATCGCTTTGTACATCGCTATACTTCCCAGCGGCCATTTTAGCATATGATAGCAATTTGCATATAGTGAAGGAAGAATCGCCATTACGGCAAATTTTACTGACGTAATTCATTATGTTACCTATTAAAATTAATTTCAAAATTTGAATCAAAAATTAGACTAGAGATCAATTTAGGTTTTCCGTTTTTTACATATAATAAAAAAAGTAATAATCTTATTATATAGTTTATATATTAAATTATTATTACAATGTATTAACAAAATTATCTCTATATTAAAACTGTAAGTCTAGATTTTTTTCTAATATGTTTATAAAATACTACGCAGTTTTTTCGAAAGTGCTTTTCCATCTTCCTTATTCGATCAAGTTGCAGAAAAATTTCATTTTGATAATTTTTTTATAAAAGACTTCGTCCTGACTTTTGTATTTTACTAGAAATTTCGTTCTTATTACATAAATTTTAAATTTACAATTTCTTCTTAAATACGTTATATATAATTTTAATGAAATATTTAAAAATAGCTTTTCGTATCCATCAAATTTTGACCATGTATCATTAACAGAATAAAAACTTTTCTTCAATTAATATGCTAAATTTATTAATAAATAATTAAGTAATATTATAATTAATTGTTGTTTCTCGAGTTCACGCAAGAAAAATAACAATTAATTAATTACGTACGAAATGTAAGTTACCGTAGTCCTGCCGCATTATAAAAATGAAGATAATGGAAAACTGGAAATGATAGAAAATTCTATTTAAAAACTTTGGGCAATATGCCCAAATGCAACAGTATTAGTCTATTAACTTTTATTCTTCTTTAGAAAAGAAGCAGATGGAATATTAAGATCGTAAATGAATGCAATACTTCTTGGAAGTGAACCAAATGCCAACTGATGATGGAGGACTTAAAAAAAAGTTCTCTTGTTGATTTTTATCATCTTGTTTTAAAAGATCTCGAAAGCCTAATTCTCTTCATCCGCATCTCCAAGGACGAAGAAAAGATGGAGAATGATCGGAGGAGCTATTTCAGAGAAGATCCTATTAAATTCCTTAGAGTTTTCTAGGAAAAACTATTCATTTTTCCTTAATTAAGAAGTTGTGGAACATTGTATTTCCCTCGAGAAAACTATTTTTTCTGGTTATCTCGAGGGAAGAAAACCAAAACGGAATTTATTATGCAAAAACCATATTCATCTCCATTTTCTCCGCCATCTTGATCTGTGCTAGAAGAATAGCCCACCGGAGCGGGTCCTAAATGCAGTATTTTCTTCCCGAACGCATTAAAAGTCCCTCTTGATCCCTTAGGCCCCCAACCACTCTATGGGATGATAATGGATGTTAGTACGATAACAAGGGCTCTTACCTCCAACTCGCATGTCATATCCATAGTCAGGCAGTGTACAAAGCGCTTAACAGACTTGATGCGGTGCAAGTCAGTTAGAAAGCAAAGGCGAGATGCAGTAAATGCGCGCATGGAGCATGCGCTTGTTTTTGACCCGGAGCTGTGGCGATCCCTTGTACGTTCTGGTCTGGTCGATTCTTCACTTATCCACCGATCGCTCCAGTTATCAGGTCACGTGAACACCTGTAGAATCAGGGCTTCCTGCCCTAAGTGATGAAAAGCACAATCCACCCTTAATGCCTTTAAAGGATAGAATGCTTTAAATCAACCTCATTGAGAACAGTATACAATAAATGTACTATATAAGCCAGAGACAAATTCTACAAGTGAAAGATAAAAAGAAAAAAATGGAAGAGTAACTGTAGCTGATAGAAATCATAAAATTGGGCGTTTCTTGGATATGTGACAATTTTCAATATCAAGACAAGGAAAAAAGAACAAATAACAACTCGTATATTCTATTCAAAAGGAATCTCAAACAACAAGTTAAATTAACGTCATATCTTACGTAAATATTGAAATTTAAAAATTTATTTAAATCTGGTTAAAATTTATACATAACGGGTATTTCAGTTTAAATAAGCATTTTAATATCAGATAAACTGTAAATTGAACAATACAAAATATAATTTCACAAAAATAACAAAATATATTATTATTTAAACAAGCTAAAACCCTTCAATCAATAATGGATTCGCTTGTAACCCAGCAACTGTTCTTCGTTTATTAATCAAAATTCAATCGATATTTATAAAGCGCCATCTGTCGATAAATAAATTTATTCGATTTATTTAGGCCTAGTTTTAGATGCGAAAAAACGGCTTTTAAAACTTTCATAATTTTTAAAACAATAAATGGAATTAATAAATGATATATTACGATTAATTCACATCGAATAAATCATTCAATTTCTTAAAACTAACAAATTATTACAAAAAAAAACCATGATGTTATTCTTATTTAATAATTTAAAAATTGTAACATCATAACTGCCGCCATCTAACAGTCATAAAAGAAACAAATAAAATATTTACCAATTTATTAATAAATATTCATAATTCATAAATATATAATTATTACTTTTATAATTCACATGAATGTTTTATTTATTAAGAAAAATCTTAATTTTATAAAAAATGTAATATTTAGGTCATATTGAGTCTTTCAACCAGATGGCGCCACTTGCCACTGAAACTAGATCAGCAAAAAAAAATATTCCTGTTTCTGAACTTCTTAAAAGAAATAAAATGAGATTTGAAAATTCCTTTCATGTGTTCCAGATGGATAAAAGTAAAATAAGAACGAATAAGGAAGTAAACAGATAAAAACGAAAATTTACTTTAAAAAATATCTACTCAGAATTTATTTTATATATATATATATATATATATATATATCGATTTATATTTCAACTATTTTTCAAAATTTAGGTACAGTATATTTTTTATCATATATTTCGATTATCGATAATTCAATACAACATTTTCCTATCAATACTTAAAAATAAAATAAAATCATGCAAACATTATATTTTGATATTTAATTCTGGAAAATTATATAATAAATTAATTTTATATTAAAAAAAATATTTTTAATGAATTTTATAAATTGCAAATTGAAACGTAATCGTTACTACTGGCGCCATCTGACGGTAAAAGTATGAAAGTCTAATAATTTCAAATATACATCTATATTTAATCCTTCGTAAGTGAATTCTGCCATTTTTATGATAGAACTGACTAATAATAAACGGGTTATAAATAAAGCGTTATATACATAGATCTACGTTAATCTTAAAAATAAGCTAAAAGCAAAGTAAGCTATCATTTTGAGACTTATTTTTTACGATTTTTTCTTTGGAAATGATGGAAAAGAAAAATTAAAATTTATAAAGTTCTTCTCTTTACAGTACAGAATTTGTATAATAACTGAAGCGTAAATAAAATTGATTAATTTATTGCTTTCTATTTTATAATAATATGCAAAAAGTTATTATCATTATTGTTATTTTCGTCGTCTTAATTATATATACCAGCTTTATATATTAAATCAGCATTAAAAAATAAAATATTTAATAACAAAAAAATATTTCCAGCGCTTTTTGACCTGTAAATCTGGCTTCATTACTTAATGGCATGCATTGCAGTGAAGATCGTATTAGTTGCTACCGCACGAACATGAAATTATATACTAAATTTAAAATAAAATAAAAATAATATCAATTTTCATGATCCATTTGTACACATTTTAGTTTATCCGTTTTAATACAAGATATTTTTGATATTTAATCGTAAAATAATATGAATATAAAGTACCTTAATGCGATGATTACTAACGATAACAATGATGAGAAGAGAGGAGATTTAGAAAGATGAATGGATTAAGATTATTAAAAAAAAAAAAAAAACAGGAAACTGATGTGAAGCAACATCTGTTTTGAAAAGAACGGAAAGTATTTTCTTTCAGAGGAACGATCAAAATAATGAATTATATATATATTCAAGATTATTACTTAATGGAGATCGATATAAATTCGAGAATAAAAATTTTTTTCTTTTTAATCACTCGCTGTTTTAGTCTATAAGAGAGTTTAATCACTCTATGTATGAAAAAAAAAATCGGGAACAACGCTTTAATAATATAATTTCACGTACATCGGTTCCTAACAACGAAAATCCAATTTTCATAACGTCTATTTTATGAAACAACGGAGAGAGTTGATTCTTTTTAACATAATATTTTATCGAATAAAAAGCATTATGGTGCAATACCATTTCGAAATTTAATCCAAAACAATGTCAATAATGTTTTAAAAATTTATTTTGCTTCTGTATTGCAAGCAAACTTGCATTTTTGTTTTATAATTCAATGAAACTCGAAGAATCGCTCTGACGGCTTTAAGAAATTAAACTTGCCAGTTAATTATTACGAATGCATATTTGAGATGCTGATGGTAATAGCTGCATGTGTTCGTTAAAAAAGGAAAACATATATATATATATAACCAGTTTCGCCTTTCACCATTCTACAATACAACAATACTAAAGATTATCTGCATTCACATACAAACATAAAAAAATTGCAATAGTAATATACCTCAAAGAGTGAATTTGTCATGAATGGTTATTGTGCTTTCGTGAATAGTCTTTGATGCGAAAACTGATAGAAAAACAGTCTAAATTATTAATATTTAAATTCAATAGCGTTGGATGACAGCACGAAATTTCACGCAGAACAGGCAGACTATCACGTATAAAAATAACGTATTTATATCTGTTTCTACTATTTGAAATGCTTCATTTATAAGCTTTAATTTATGTAACTCTTAAATTTCTATAAGTTATAAATATTGTACATTATTTATATCTCAAGCATTTTAATCATATTCCTGTACGAATTTCGTTTCCGAATATTTTTCGAATGATGGTCATTAAATATTTAACATTTAAATATTTATGATTTATATTTTAGGTATAATATTCTGCAAAATAACATAATAAATAATTTTGATTAAATTTTATCAAACTTACAGTTTTATACCAAACTTCAAAGCCAACAATGTCGTCACTAAGAAACCAATCTTACGACATTTCTGACATCACCATTACACTAGTGACGTCAAATTGTTCTCGATACAGTAGTTCTCAATACAATGGCAATAGCGGGATGAATTATAAAGTCTAAATCAATTTTAGGTGATTTCTCTCGAGGGTTATAAAACTATTAGTTTTGCTATGTCAATCTGTGCAAACAATTTCGATTCCTTTGAAATGATCTTTTTATTTTTTTTTCTTTAGGAATTTTGTCAAAGTTAATTCTCAATAAGGTTAATCGAAATTTTTTTTGGGGGTCCGAATTTTGTCAGACATGAAATTAAGACTTTATTGGTGTATGAAATATATTTCTGCTCGATAAATAAACAAAAGTTCGGTTTTTCTTTATCGACTTTAAAATCAGAAATCATTCAAGAAAAGCAGATTTGATAAATTTACCTCTGAGGTATGGCATTAATTCAATTTTTAAGTTGTGCACGAATACAGTGTAAAACTATCAAAGGTGGAACCGGCTCCGATTACGTCACTATTCGAATTACGTCATTCCGCTGACGTTTAACGCTTTTAAAGATTGATTCTCTTCCTTAATTAATGAGAGCAATATTTAAGTATAAAATTTTGATGTGGAAGAGAAGTTGAGCATCTCTATATACATTTTACTGTGCAGTAAATAAATTCCTGAATGGATGCAGTATATATAAATATTATTTTAAGAAACATGTTTAATTCATCTACGCAGCTTTATTACTTATTATTTATAACATAACAGAATATTATATACAATTAGAACACCAAAGCATAGAATTAACCAATTTTTCTTATATATTATTACAGTTTACGAAATTTATGATAGATATAGCACATACACTGTTTGTATTAGTAGAGAAATATTCCATTTAATCAATACCGAAAGAGAAAAAAGTATCAGAAAGATTACAATCCAGAACCGCCATATTAAAGATATCGATAAAGAGAAAGATGATCATGCTATCCAAAGAATTAAAATAGAGAAAGAAAAGCAAAAATATAGAAACTTACGGCGTAAGTTTTCTTCCAACTTAAACACCTAAGTAGATGAAAAGAAATTCAATGAGTAAAGTAAAAGAAAAAAATATCTGTCTATATTTATCTAGTAGCAATTAGCAACATCAAGATTTAAAGATAAGTTTCTTCAGAATGAATAAGCAAACATCTTCACAAGTTAAGTAGATTCTTCATATTGAAGATGAAATGGATCGAAGTTGAAATAATCAATCTCATTTATATTTTAGAATCTTTCTCCACGAAATATTTATTGATTTTTTTCAGTAAACTGTTATAAAATTGAATATTTAATGATACGTTTTTTTTTAATAATGTTTCTACCTGTTGTAAATAATAGAAATTTAGCTGATACACACGCTATGTCGGTTTATGGAAATGACTGCTAATTTATTCTATTAAAAATTGCAAAAAATAGCTAATCCTGACTGTTTCAATTAAAATTAACTTGATATTAACACTTTCATTATTAATTTTATATAAGTATTTATAGAGAATGGAGATTCTTCTCGAAATTAGACTATTTCTAAAGGATTTTTCTTTATACGTATTATATACAGAATTTTCTAAATATCAAGCAAACATCAGTTCTTTTTTATAAGCAGTTTATAGAAAATTTTAACTTTTATATATTCAACCTAAAAATTTATTTATTAGTATTAAAGATCAAAACAAGTAATTCTGGAAAAAATAAATCTCCTAACTACGATAATACTAGCTATTTTGAAATGCTAAAATAAGCACAATTAAAAGATGTCATCAATCTGAATGAACACCCAAAGTTGGCTATTTGATAACTTACATCACGAGACAATATGGAAAGTTTGAACGTCCGTCATTTTTAAATGGATGAAGCTATAGAATTAATTAATCTTATTTCAAAATAAATTTTAATGATCTGACAAGTCTAGTGAATATTATAAAAATCATTCAAATAAGTTCAAAAGTTATTAGTGAGAAACTTGAGAAATTTGCATGCTCATTATTTTTAAATAGCTAAAGCTATATAGTTAACTAATGCATTATCGAAGTCAGTTCTTACGGCTTGAACACCCTGCTAAATTTCATAGCGATCCATTGATTAGTTCAAAATAATATATTACAGAGAGTATCTCAAAAATTTGAATACCTACCATTTTTAATCGATTTTGTAACTGTAAGATTAAAATGTGAGTGCTTCTTTAATGACAAAAGATGCCAACAGAATTTCATGCAAATCTAGTAATTAGTTTAAAAATTATTAGTAGAAATATATAATTAAACAGCAAGGTGATCCTATAAGTTCATTTTCCTCCGAAAGTTAGCTAACAACAACAAAATACCATATGATCTCTTTCAGAATTTGTTTACTTTTATTTTTCACATAAAAAAGTTTTTAGACTGAAGAATTCAAAACCAGTGTTCAATATATTTCTAAACATATATAACCCGTAGACAGTTATTATTTGTAAAAATAAAATATGCGAGAAATTCTAAACACAATAAATTTTATAATTTAATTTGTTATTTGATCTCAACAGTATATCGAAATAAATATTTTTCTTATATAATAATATAATGACAGAAGTATGATATTTATGAACTCTCACTTATACGTGATCCTTGAAACTTCATTAACGAACTATTCGTGTCGAAAGTTACAACTACAATTTGCACTTTATCTACATTCATTTACAACACAGATGAAATTATATTTTAATGCAGACAAAAATGAAAACGTAATGGCTCATTTAGCTCCTAATTATCATTTACGTTTGTAATAATTATCTCTCATAAAATCAGATTTTTTTAAATTTTTTTCCTTTGTAATTATAGATTTAACACAAAAAATTTTTCTGATAGACATTCTTTTTAAATGTATTAATATATATTTTTTTAATTTCGAATATAAATTAATGATCGGAGAAAATTATGTCGTTGTCAAAATTTTATTTATTAATATTTCTTAAATTTTTTTAATGAAAAAAATCTATTTTTTTTTTTTAATTTTTTAACTCTCAAAGAGAAATTCTTACAAATATTTAAACTCTTTAAGGCTACAAAATGACCAACTATGCCTAATTTTGCATCAAATATATGAAGTGCGACGCATCTCCATCCATCATCGTCTTTCTTGGACTTCAATATGAAAGGAATGATTGACGGAGCAAACACCGACAGAAGTCAAGATAGAATTGAAAGAAAATTGATTCGGACTCTCTCTGTAATTGCCGTTTCCACTTCCAAACAGACCGACTAACAAACTACTATAGTTGTGTTGTTGCAATAGATGTTTCAGAAAGCTCAATAGAAACGCCACAATAAATGTTTTATAAGCTTGGTTAAAATCATGATTACAACTGTGTGCCCTCTACTAATAACTTTACTTGTTTATAGTACGATCCAAATCAAATATTACTCATTATTAAGAGTGAAAACTGTTTGAATTCTACTATAAAAAAAAGTAAAATTCTCCTTAACAGCAGAGAATTTTAAAGATGTTTGTTATTGTTGTAGTAATACTACTTATCATACCATTCTGTTTTCTTCAATAATTTTACATTACACATAGACGTAAACAGGAAAAAATTGTATTTTCCTGTTTAGAGCTACGTTTAGTTTGAATTAGTAATGTTTGCATTTCCATAAATATTAATATATCTTTCTGTTTGTAATAAGAATTTAATATTGCAATCTTTCCTCTATTTGAATGATATTAAAATTCCTATCGTTGCTAGGAGCTGCTACATTAAACTCATATGATGTTTCTACTATAGAAATTCACGAACCGTGGTTATATAGAATAACTTTTATTGCAGTACAAGCAACAGTTATGTCAACTATATTTGCAACTTTATTATACAAGTGGCACACCTCAGACAAAGTCAAATGCTGCTTTTTATTACATTTAAGTATCGTTTATGGTTACTACCGCGCAACTATAACCTTTATTATTATAGTTGCATCGCAAAAGGATAAGTTTACAGTATAAAATATAAAAGTATTTGTATGCCTTTACCCGTTCAAGTAATAAATTATTTGGGATTAACACATTAGCATCATATGCATTTTATAGGCTAAATATTATTTTTAAAGATATAGCCAAATGTTATAAAATCAAACTGACTTAGACATATTTTAATTATCATTTTAAATAATTAGTAAAAAACAACTATAAATGAAGTAATAAGTTTAACAATTTTCGAGATAATTCAAGAATTAATTAGCTTAATCTTTTATAGCTATTGCCAATTCGATAATTTTTAAAATATAAAACTAAATTGTAACAACCTTCATACTACTAATGGAACAGAAAAAAATGGATGATAACCATAAAGCAAAATAATATATATTATTAATATTTTTATCGTACTGTTATATGTATTCTGTTATATCTTAATGAAAGTAATTGCGAATGAAAATTTAATTCTTTACACGATATAATTCTAAAACATAAGCTGATAAAAGTTTGATAATATATATAATATTATCTGATACAGAAAACGAAGCAGCGAAGCAGGTACTAACTCGATTGTAAAACTCTAACTTTCAGCAGGTAAGTGTGATTTACAGGATGACATTTTCATTTTTTTTACTGAAAATAGCAAAAAACGGAAGTGTTATTAGCACTTCTTTCTAGATTACGAGGCGTATAGCTGTCAGTGAACACTTCTGGTATCATTTTGTACACCTTCCTAGGTAATGGAAAGTATCGAGCGTCGCCATGACAATAATTACGATCAGCCTTCTACCTGTCGGAAAGGCCGCCTTTTTCCAGACGTCATGTTTCTCCTTCGTAACAGCAATCGAAAACGGGAACGAAGATACAATAAATCTTATCGAAAGAAAGTAATCTTATTAAGAATAATTAAATAGAGAAAATATTCTAATCCGGTAAAATGGGTGCCAATTAGGGCAGCAATTATCTTCGAGGCAATTTAATTAACACGCCTTTCTCATCTTGTCCACTTTTACTTTCAAAGTATGTTCGCTTTAAATTCTCTTTAAGAATCGAGAGATATTCGTTTCTCTTTAATATATTTGAAGATATTATTTTCAATAAAGTTTTTCCTTTTCCACAAATTCTTATCTTCTCTTCAAATCTTTATAAAACTTCGCTTTATTTTCCGGAATTCTTCTCCACGAATTCTTAAAATATTTCTTTTAACATTTTCTTTTATGTTATAAAAAATGAAGAAGAGTATTTGGAAGACTCATTTTCTTTATGATGATAAATGATAATGATTGCTAAGAGATTAATTGTCGAACTATGCAAGAAATAAATGTCAAGAATAACCACAGAGGTTTTCTTCTTTTTCTTGTGAGGGAGGAAGATGCTCTAGGGTGCATTTCTTTCTTTCTCCATGACAACAGAATTAGACAACTTACGCAGTTCAGAAATTTCTGACATTTATTTTCGGCCAACTTCATTACAAGAAAGTAATTGTAACGGGTTTTTACAATATTAATTTTTTGCTAATATCAACTACATTTTGCTAAAAAATTTTTCTATCTTTTTGCGTTATTCGACGATTAATGAATTATATAAACATATTTTTTTTTTCTTTTTAAAACTAGCATCGGATTATTAATAATAAATAAGTAAGAGAAAATTACATCGGCACGTTTGAAAAATTAAAGGATGATAGATATTACTTGTTCGCGTACAATTTATTTTATTTTTAAATACGAAAATGCCAGTCAGATTAATTTTCAAATACTCAAAAATGCTTCGCTTCTTGGGAATATTTTTCTTTCATCATCGTATAATCAATTAACAATGAAAAATAAATAGAGAAATGTCTTGGTTGGAGAAATGAAGTAAATTATGTAGAATATAGGGGAAAAAAGGAGAGCGGAGAGTATCATCGAGTAAACGTAAAAAAGCAGAAGAATGGAAGAATAAACACGGATAGAGACGAAGAGATATATGAATAAAGTCCTTAAAAGGAATCAGAACGATAATTAAGATAGCGAAAAGAGGAACTGAACCGATTTTTCATCTTTGGACGAAAGAAACTTAATCAAATACTATTTATGGATGTATAGATGAACCATAATTAACCCAAATACAATTTTTTGTCTTCTTAATTCACTACTAACTACCGATTTTCTCTAGTAATCGTGTATTTCTCCGAGAAAAATGAAAAGAATGCGAAAAGAACCGAAGAGCGTTTCTCATATAAATTCCTTCATCTATGTTTTTCCTCTTCCTTTATTTTCGTTCTTCGCATTTAATTTATCTTGGTACGACTTTTTGTGCAGAGATTTAATTATTAAGAAAAACTTCTTCAACTTCGTTTCTTGTTTTTCCCTCCAAATTGCGCTACTGGACAAATTTTCAAGAAAATATAAATTTTGAAAAGAATTAATTAATTTTTCAACAGTGGGAAGCGAACAAAGCGTTTCGCCTTTATTCTTTGTGTTTCTTCGAGTATGCGAAACAAACGTGAATTTGTTCCAAGATTTTTTAAGCGGTAGAGACCGATTATATTTGCTTTTGTCACAGGGTTAAGTTCATTTAAATAAAAATTGCAAAATGCTTATTTTAAGTATTTTTATTAATATAAACAGCAATGGGAATAGTTTTAAGTGAGTAGTTTCGAAAAAGAAGGAATGAGGTCGAAGCAAATGGGTTTTAACAATAAAGACTTGTCACCGAAATCTCTACTTACATGGAAAAAGCATAAGGAAATGGATTTTGATAAATTTATTCGATTTTTGATAAAGAAAACTGCGGACGAAGAAAATATTTAACAGTACTCTCTTCTTATTGGTACAGGAATATTTTCTGCAATTTTTTTCCTCGCCTTACGTAACAAAAAAATAAAACACACTAAAACAATCTTCAATAGAAATGAATACTGCATTGGGGCGTAACAGAAATAAGAAACTCTTTTGGAGTACGATAACAAAAGCTGGATTTCTTCGTAGACATTTATCCGAGCTTTCAAGAGCAACTGCACCACTAATTGCAACGTTCTTGCCGCTCTTTCTGTTATATATATATTTTTTCTTCCAGTTTTTTACAGTAATTTCATTTCTTCCGAGATGTTCCTCGCATAATTTACATATTCGTCAATTCAACTCTTGCAATAAAAAAAGTAGTCGAGCACATACTACCTTAATATTTTAATATTGAAGAAAACTGTCTTGAAATAACTCGAATTAAATCTAAAGTTATATATGTTACAAGAAACGGATTTTTTCGAGACGGAATTTATTGAATGTACTTTCTGCGCACTTTAAATTGGTGTTGCATTATTAAAGTAAAAGAGAAGAAGATATTAGAACAGAAACAAATTAATAGAGGCAGAAATGAAAAGTGAAGTGATGATTGGAAACAGAGGAAAAGATAGCGTGCGTACTATTATAACTGCAATATCACATCTGTACCAATACAAGGATTACATGTTTTTTTATAAAGATGACGTGACACAATGAGTAAATTCCACGCTCGGTCACGTGACATTCGACAATGTTATTGGAAAATAACGTAATATATTTCGCATTAAAATCTGCGAAAGCAAAACGAATCACTAGGAAATACTTTCTTATCTTCGCAGCATATTAAAAAGATTTTTCTATATTATTTTTTCGTGAAGTAAATATATAAGAAAAACATCTCAAAAAGAGTTAATGTAGGCTAATCATTTGGCAGTCAAAATCACCATCTAAACGCTGTACAAGAGAGTTAAAAATGACAGTTTACATAAAGTGTTCTATTTTATTAGATGAGTAAAGATAGAATTCTTCCTTAATGTTATTATCGCAGAAGAGGAAAAAGTTTCGGGACGAGAGCAAAACAAAAATGTGATTATATCGGAAGAAAGACTGATTGCCATCAGATTCGAGAATTGGGGAAGAGGTACAAAAAAATCTAATGGAGGATAAGATTACATGGATGCCCTTCGATCTTTATCCTCATCCAGATAATTCCGATTTGAAGAAATTCTAAAGGGACAGCCTATATACTTTTATTTAAGATGAACCGAGTCACATGACCACTGCCAAACTGAATCAAGGAAGAAGAAGAAACTGGAAGATGAAGAGATTAATTTGAGATGAAAAAGAACATTATTTTCCTTGAAAAAAACCAAAAATTTGAGAAAATAAGAGTGAGGACGTAATTTCAACTGTTGCCTTTTCAAGTTTGATATTCTCGTTGAAACTTTTTCCAACGAAATGGAAAAACGTCACGGAATTATAAAAAGATAACTTACCTTTCTTTCTGGACAGTTTGTACTGTTTTTTCAGGGGACTCGGCCGTCAAATCGCCAACTGAATGCACAGTAGGTAGGTCGGGCGCCTTGCTACTAGAAGAGCTACCCGAAGCGCGACGCAACACGTCTAGGTGGAGGCTGCCTCCAAAGGCTAGCGAGGAACGCGGAGAAGGGGTAAGCCATCCCTTACTACCGCTGAGCCGTCGCTCGGGTGCCGACTTGGCGCTACTGATAGATCCGCTGCGGCATCTTTCCATAGGCTCTTGAACTGTCAAAGTGCTGCGGGTGGTCCGCACTTTCCGAATACCGGTAGCATCCACGCCAGCGGTGGACCCCCTTCTTCTCTGCAGGCTGCGACGAAAGGCAGCCTCTGTCTCCTTATTTCTTCTCTTAACGCGGACGCTGTATGATCGTACCGGAAGCATGTCGACTAGGGGTTCACACTCTGCACTATATCCTGTATAAGAATGAGAAAGACATCTCTCTACTATGTTCAATCTGGATTTGCCACTAACTCGGCTGTACACCCTCCGTTCCGTTCACATGGCAACCGTTAGGTAAACCAATCAGGTGTTGGGGCGTGGTTGGCTCCTTCTACCCCTTGCTTCTTACGTGTCTCGATCCAACTTTTGACAGGCATATTCTCGCTTCTTCGAGGGATTGCCAACTCCTCCCAAGATCCTCTCTACTCTTTCTACGTCAATCTTCTTGCTCTTTTACTTCCTTGAAAGCAAAAGATAAACCTTCGTATCCCACTTCAGACTCTCCCTTTTTCCCTTGGGCACTTTCCGTACGAAGGTTTTTGAGCAACTAAACAATTGTTCTTATATGTCAGCATTTATGAATGCGAGTTTCATCAACTTAGTCAGACCAAAATAACTTTATTAGGTGTGAAAAATAACGTAAATCAAGATTTCATAGTAATAAATTTTTCTTGGAAATCAAAAACTAGGAAACATTTCATTTTTGATTTTTTTTGAAAAAATTAATATTAATATTGTTAATCAACTTGAATAAAAATGTTTGATAGAACTACATGATATATCGATGAGTTACTTAACAAAATTGCTTCTTATTTAGCATGTAAAAAAAACGAGACTTATGCTTAAATATATCAGCACAAACGGAAATTAATTCCACTTGCGAGACCATCTGATATGGCTGAATCTTCTGCTACTCACAGAATCAAACACCGATTTGAAAATCACGTGTACAACTTTATACAATATTCAATTCGTGTCACGAAAAGCATGGACTGATCTATCGTGTATGATTGGAAACTTTTCTGTATAATTTATTTCAAAAGAGTTTTATGGATGGAGAATAGTAACCTCTTATCTTGTCTACAATATGGTCAGGCAATAAGTGATTTCCTCCGAAGAAAGCGGGTGATTGACTGATGCGGTAAACAATACGTGATATACTACATCTCTTTCGTGTTAGGAATTTTACCAAACTGGTAAACACATATCAAAGAACCGTTCACTCCACAATTAAAGAATGAAGATCTGGTTAGCTAGTCAACAAAGAAAATCAACGCTTGTTTATCCTTTCATAAAAAACAGCGATCAGGAAAAGATCTTTTCCTTATTCTCTCTAATAATTACTTCGTTTCCGTATTGAATTGTGACTGGAATAACGAAGTTAGCGTGATATATTCTTTCATTATTCGATATAATTCCATAGCATCGTGTGACATAACTGCGCTACACCATTTTCGGATCTTGTAGACTACTGGGTGTGGAAATACAATTTGTATTCTCCTGGCGACAATAATTATTCAACTATGGTCTAAACAATATTGGCTTTTGGTAGCCATGGAGACGGTTAACTGTCACTCGGACAACAACTTGGCTGTTTCGAGTTCAATGAATCGCTACATTTTATAAACAACAATTTCACCACAAGAAAGAATACAATTTTGGAAGAAATAACCTAATCTCGAGAGATATAAAAGCTTTTAAATTTTGATACTTAATAGAAAATAAAGTTTCAATATGCCTATACTTGGTACTCGGTGGGACTAACAATTTTGTTAGTAATTTAAATTAATGCAAATTTTTGGGTATTAAACTTACATCTACAAAAATCGGAAAGCATAATTAGTAAAAAAAATGATCTATTAGTTATTTAACAATTCCTAATGCCTATAAAATATTAAAAATTTAAATCTTTAATATCATTGTTTACTAAAATGTATCTTGCTAATTTTATAAAAATTTTATATAAAATATTTATAATTATTGGTCGAAAAGTTTTATGTATTCCATTTTATTTTTAATTTTATTACAGTTTTGGATCGGATCTATATATTTAGAGGCCTGAAGCGGAAGAATTAAAATGGGCCTTTTCTGAAATTCGCAAGTAGTCATTGAAAACAATGGGCCTGAAAGGGCAGTTTCATCCACTTCATGATGCATCTTGTTTATAGAGTTTTATGTTTCTATCAGAAATACGTTCAAGAATTCAAAATAAGCAAAAATTACTTCTAAATTTATACATATTTATTATACTGAACAGCATTGCTGATTATTTTTCAAAAATATTTCTAGCAAGGAAAAATATTGTAAAATACATAAATAAAATGAAAAATTATTATACTTATATTTTCATATATTAAAATTTGACGGATTTATGTTAATTAATCGATTCAGTTATGAAATTTAGATTGTACACCACATATATTTTACATAAAATTTTGATTATGAAATAAATGAAGATACTTGAATGAACTTTCTTGATTCATTATTTATAATTTAATAGCATAAAATGATTAAATATATTTAAACATATGAAAATTTTGCGTTAACTAAAAGGTTAACTCAACTTTCTTATGTACTTATGAGTCTATGCTTGACAAATTGTCAGATCTACTTAATCATATATTTATTAATAATTTAGTATCTTTGTTGAAACCGCCTTCCTTTAGAAAATTTCAATATTCATTAAGTTGAATCTCTTAAAACGTAGAATTTTATTGAATGCAGTGAAACTTTCTCTTTTGTTAATAAAGATTATTCTTCATTAAAACGTTACTCTGCATATTGATATCCTTTTTACTCTTTGTTATACTGATACAATTTTAATTTTCCACTTTATCCGTACTTTCTACTAAATCATATGAAGAGTTCTTTCTTTTGTTTACTTCAGGAGTAAATTCTTGGTTTCTTTCCGAATTATGGATTTTTCAACTCTGTGACAAATATAGTCTTATAGACTAAAAAATTAACTTAATTAGCAGAAAGTTCTTTCAGTTTCAAATTAATCATATAATATTTTGCTTTAATTTACTGTATTTACAGCTGATCCAGATGCACTCACCTGAGGTGCAATAAGATTTAAATATTATAATTAAATTTATTTTCTCTTGATAATTTAATAATCTTTTTATAATCAATATGAAAATTGAAATATTCTTAATTTTTGTTGATACAACCACACGATAAGAGCAAATAATTGTAAACTATTCGAAATAACATAATAATAAATTATACAAAAATAATAAATAAAAATAATTTATAAATGATTATCATATCAACTTCCAGATGTTTATAATCATTATATATATATATAACGCATTGTCTAAAACAGCTAATAATGATATTTATTTAATACATAAATAATGGATAATGCTTTCTTTCCAAATTGTAATTCTTCTTGTCTATAGAGAAAAATTTTGTCCTGCAGTTAAAAAAATTATTTTCACTCTTGATTCTAAGTCACAGTTTACGATATACTGGGAGGCATCGAAACTTTAAAATAATCATGCACTCAGGATTAAACTATATTAACAAACATTCGAAAATAAATTTCTCTTAATCTTTAAGAAAAACATCTTTTTTTCATTTTCTAACTTACCTGAAAGATTTTATCGTTCGTTAACATGTAGGTTGGAGTATATCCGTTCGTAAATGATTACAATTTCCAATAATATGCATAAATATGAATTTCTTTAAAAAATATTTGGACTATCATTCTAATTTTGGTGAAGCAGCAGTTTAAGCTATTTTATATTTTTCTTAATTTGAAAGAATATCATCATCATTTATGAAATCGTATTCCTAATTAAGTTAATTACTAAACTTCAAAATAGCATTTTAACAAATATCTATTATTATATAAAATTTTCAACATTTTTTTAAATAAATTATTAAGATGTTCTGCATCAATCATACTGTAATGAGAGTGTCATCAAAATAAGCTGTTACTTTTTCGCATTTTATTTAAAAAAAAAAAAAAAGATCAATTTTCTGAATATATCAAAAATTTGATTTTGAATTTTCTGAATAAATCAAAAATTGAAAATTTTATATTTAAAATGATCTTTTTACAATCAATACAAATGTTATAATTAGTTACACCTGCATTTTCCATATAAATACAATTATTGATATCAATATAATAATCTACGTTGCAAATACTTTGGCTCCTGAAACTTTTAAAAAATTTAGTCAAATGTTGATAAGAAATATATCTAGATTAATGTTAAATATTACTTTTTATAGAGCTAAAAATTCTGATATTCCTTTATAAATCGCAATAGAATATTGTAATTGGAATATTTGCTCTCTTCAGTTAAGTTGGTCGGATAGCTGCGTAAAAGAACACATACATTCCCAAATCTCTTCTAACAACAAATTTTTTCAGTTCCTCCTCGATTCTCATCTCCTAGTTCAACCGCGACATGGATAGTTGTGACTCATGGTAAGCTCTAAATGGCCCCCATGCTTAATATCACCGAATGAAAATGGCATAAAAAATAATAAAACAGAAACTTCTTCAATTATTTTAAGCTACCTTAATTTTTTAGTACTGCAGCCACTTTAGATCCAAATGCTAGAGAAAGATTGTATTTATAAGATGTGTAAATCATTTATAATTTTAATATTAAAATTACTTCTTTAAATATACTGTTAAAAATATATCGATATAATGGAATTTTACAAAATTTTCCGACTTCGATAACACACACATCCGCATTATAATATTGCACATTCAAATTCTTTATACCGAACCCTCAAACAGCAACAACAATTCAATTAAGAATAAATGCATGCCGAGGCAATTTCTCAACAACTGTCCGTCTTGCCAGTTAAATATATCTTGTGGATTTGAACGCTATTTTATAATTTTGGTATAGCTTGAAGCTAATCTCTTTCTAATAGATTTTGCCGTAACGTCCCATCAAAAATGGAAGTTTTGGAATTCAACTTACATTTGAATTAATCAATGCTGGAATTTGAAAAATTTAACCACGGGAATATTTTAAAAAATTCAAATAAGCATATTGTATATAATTGATATATCTAAATATTTAACATGGAGGTGGATTACACAAATTATTTAACTACAATATTCGAGCATTGAAATTATTTGAGTTATAGGCGCATTTTTGTTATAAAGTATTCTAATCCACATCAAAATGAAATATATGAAATACAGCTGAATAATGTTTTAGAATATACTATATTAGATCATATTCTTTAACAAACTAATTGAGTTTGATAAACAGAGTAAACAAATAAAAGCTTAATAAAAATTCAACGTAAACAAACAAGTTACGGAAAATTATTGCATATATTCACGAAAAATATTATTTATATTAAAAACAACAAATCATTTTTATTTATAAAACCATGAAGTATATAGTATAATTCAAAATTTACTTATTGATTCTTCTCGAAACTCTTATTACAAATGAATTAAAACAGACATTTGTGCTGGATAAACATATAAAAAAATATCATACGATAACGTCATGATTAAACAGTAACGCAAATCTGTAAATATTTAAATATGAATTCACCAGGTTCCATTCATAAATTTTTCAAACTGATACCATATAGTATTATTTTCTGCTATCAATCAAAGAAATTTAAAATTTATGAGTAAATGAAATATTAGAATATATTCAATGAAATATATTTCATCAGTTATTTGATTTACAGACGAATTCTGAAGATGATTAGATGATCGATCACATACTGAAATTATATTGTAGAAATTAAAATTATTATTATTGTAAAAATATTATTAAAAATTTTTGAATGAAGATTAAACGGACAAATATTCTATTTGATTTATTTATAATGAAAAGTTGGTTGAAATTGAGTTGAGTTGTGATTAGCATTTACAAATTTATTATATAAAAATATATTACAATAAATTTTGAAATACAGTATCTATTAATAATTTCGAAACAGAAAATTCTTAATAATCAATTATTTAATCTAAAACAAATGATATAACTTAATTAATACTTGTAGTTTAAAAAAAGTCAAATATTAAAAATTTAAAGACTTATGTAAATATTGTATTGAAGATGCAATCCTTTTTTGAAGAAATATTATACAATACGTTCGTATAAAAATAACAACGATATCGGAAATTGAAAAACAGATTTAATTAAATTATTGAAGAAGGCATTAAATGAAAAAAATAATGTAAACAGAAGCCTTTATAAATATCAGATGGAACTAACAGATATTGAAATAAAACGTTCATTTTAAACTGTTCATTTCAGTGAATCTTTTTATAAAATAAAACTTAAATCATGTCTCTTCATAATCACCGAGACAAAATATAGATAGTTTACGTCGCAAAATATTATGTGGCACTATCTTGATTACCTATCTGTATCCATAATGATAATTATTTTTTATCATCAATATTATTACAGTTATTTTCAATATAATTCAAAATAAATTTTATTTTTTCTATATAGAACGAGTACTAAATCCATATTGAATTTTATACAAAAAATCTTTAGAGAATATACAATATGTTTCCAAATGATCTAAAAACAATTTTTTTAAATATTTTAATCATAAGTGTTAGAAAGTTCGGACAGTAATTTTTTCATGAAATTTTTAACAATTTATGATCTACTAAATATTGTTTTTTCCTTTTTAAATAATAAGTTTAGAAATATTAATTAAAAAAAAACACTATTTTTAAATTAAAACAAAATTTAACTCTTTTTTTAAAAAAAAAAAAGAGATAAAAATTCGAAATAATATAACTAGCTACACATTTCCTTTTAAATATTTTCTGACTACTGTATTTATCTAAACATACAATGTGAAAAAGACTCGTTAAATATAACAAATTTTTTGGACAAATTTATAGCTCATTCTTTCATGATGTAAGTTAAAAGCATCATATATTTAAGACATCATAAATATTCAAATAATTAGCGTTAAAGTTTTTCTTAGCAGAATTAGATAGAAATATTTTCTATTATGAAGAAATATAAACTCTTCAATGCCAATATTTCCTAAACAAAAAAACTTTCAATATAAATAGTCTAATAATTTGATAATTATATCTTTATCATATCATTTTGAATAGGATTGAATTTTTGATTATTGAAATTCAATTGTTAATGTATCAATAGAAAACAAAATTAATTTGAATTCATTTTTTATATTCATAAAATTTTACTTATAACATAAATTTTCAATGTAATTTCTAATAATAAAATAATTTCTAATTTTTCTCACAGAAAATTAAATTTTGATTAAAGTTTTTCATAATCAAGAATTTCAGATGAAGGTAAACGATACAACAATTAAAAATATTAAATCAAGATAATTACTTTCTAATAAATTCTTTATTGATAAGGAATAACATTCATTGACCATGCAATAATGATATTAAATAATCTAGAGCAATAAAATTATACAAATTATTCATTTTATTTTCTCTTAAACCTAATTTCATTTATATATAAACTGGGAAATCAAGCTGAACTTCTCAAAGAGATGTATAAACAAAAATTATACAAAAAACAGAAAAATATTGCATAAAAAACGAATGACCATATATGATTTATATAACTGCCATTACCGATTGGCGGCACTAACGTCAAAATGCTTTTCTTATTTATCCACATATTACGCTTTAAATTTGAAATTCTTAATAAGATCTGCAGAAACAAATTATACAAATTGAAAAAATATTTTAAAATATGTTGTATGCCATAACAGATAAAAAAAACGAAAGATAACAACCGAGCATTAAGATGGCATTAACTGAAGAATTTAAGTTCCATACTTCTAAAGAATTTAGGAATATCCGGGCCGGGCCCGTTAATTTCCATCCTTCACTTATTGGCCATGATAGCAATGGGACATGTTGGGTTCTGAAATGGTCTTGCCACTTAGTAATTTCTTGCTGAAAACAAGATAAAACTTAGAAAAAAAGATTTGTTTGTAGCTAAAGCTTGATACCATCGCGTGGCATCATTAGATGAACAGTTGGAATATATAGTCGCTATATATTAAAAGAGTGCATATATAGAAAAAGTTTTTTGTGTAAAAATATCGAATAGTATGCAAAACTTTATTTTAAGCATGTTCTGCAGAAGTTAGTATTATTTCATTATTTAGATTTGTTTCTGCAGATATCTTTCTCACAACTATGTTCTCTTGAGATCGACAGAATTCCAATGCAACATACACATTTCTTCCACGACAAAGTTTTAATAAAAAATGCATACGCAAAGAGTATTTCAATGTATAACAATGAAACACTCCTCCTGTACGAAATTTCAAGAATGTTTCAGTGGACATATGAAATATATTTGCTCTTTCAATAAAATATTTCTCTTCTAAGAAGAGAAACGCCAGTTATTGAAATTGTGTGATTTTACTTTATAAAATAAAAGAATAAATAAATAAATTTACTAGATTGAAAAATATTATGACGAATAATTGGTGAAAAATGATCTTTCATTATTTACTTCGTGGAAATTGACTTGTCAGGATTAGTAATAATATTATGTTCAAGTATATAGTAAAAGATTTAAAAATATCATTGTTTGAACATATTGCAGTGATCATTAATATAAATCTAAGAAATATTGCAATGTTAAATGCTGACTCAATTCTTCTTTATATTTTATGCATACAGGAAGAGAAAATAAAATCAAATTATCACATATAAGCTATTAACTAATAAATAATATTTCTATTATTAATAACTTTTACACTAAAAATGTCTGATTTATAAAATAATCTATAATTTTTTTGTATTTTATACAGAAAAGTAATCTAAAATAACCTTTTATTTCGTTATTTTAGAATTTAGATTATTATTTTTCTACTTGACTCTCTCTCTCGAGGAATTAGATGACTTGAATTATAGCGATTTTTTTTACTAGGAAAAAAAAAAAACGGTATTAATACTATAACATCAAAATAAGAATGAATGCTTTACTTTTCTGCATTATCACTACTGATATTAAAATCAATATTGTATATGTATTGATAATCGAGCCATTAAATCAAATAGAACAAGATAAATAGAACAGAATAAATTTATTCAGATTGCATTCTTCTCGCAGAATCGAAATGAGGCCTTAAATTTGTCATTTTTAGTAAAAAAAAAAATTATTTTTACAAAATAAAAGTGCACTTCTTGTCATCTATTAATTTAATATCATTCCTCAGATTATCTTGTTTTTTATTTTTGCTTAGATTTTTTGTGATTTGTTTTTCTTTAATGATAGAAATTTTTCCGTTATAATTCTGAAAATGGGAATCATTCAAAATTATCTATAAAGTATTCAAAAGATAAAGAATATCTACAATCGGAAATAACATAATCTGAATTTTCTATCATAAATATCATTAAATCGTTAAATAATCTGCACATAAATAAAAATCTAAATACTTTCTTCACAACTTCTAATTCCGAACATTTTTTTAATTTTTCTACAAACGACAGTTGTTCTTGCTTTCTTTTTAATATCACTATCAGCTTTGTATATTTTATGTTTGTCAGAATCATTTAGTTGAAGATCAGAAGCATTATTTTTTAATTAATATATTTATTTTTTATCATCATCAAAATATTGTTTTTACATATAATTTATTTTTATCAATAAATTCTTTCGTATCATATTTAATTCACTTACAGTTTATAATTCATTTTTTCAACGTAATTGACTAATATAATACTGTATCATTACCATACTTATTAATGATATAATGCTACTGGTTTTATTATTAAGAATGGAAATAAGGATTAAAATAAAATGCTTTATCTATTCTGAATAATGATATTGAGTTAGTTGATCACTTAAAAAACTGAATTTCGAGTATTAAAAAATGATATAACATTTAATTCTTTTATTAATTTTATAAAATTTCAAAAAAATTCTTCTTTTAAAATTCATTTCTTATTTGCATATTAGTTATTTTAAAAAGTAGAGATCTGTTTGTTTTAAGCACTTTCATTGTAAAATACTAATTATCTTAATTTAAATGAAATCTGATTTTTGATTAGAAATTCTAATTTTCAATTATTATTATTATTATTATTATAAATTCTTTAGTTATTGGCTAAACAGGATTTTTCTTCTACAGCAGTTTTCCGATATTATGATTCATATTTACATACTATATACTATACAGAGAAAGACGTCAATTATATTCAATTTGAAAATGCTAGTCTTTTAAATTCATAGAAAATATATCTTTAATAATTTTCAACTGAATTGACAATGGAAATAAAAGAATCGATCAGCCAGGTGAAAAATTTAGATTAATGGATTTTAGTCGGATTTTCTTAAAATAAACTTCAATATCGAATTCTCGAGAGAAAGTTAACTTTTATTGAAATTTCAATAGTGAAATCAAAAGAAGTTTAGAAATATATTTTGATACTCTTAAAAAGAATAGACAAAAAGGAAAACTTCAGTAAAATTCTCATTGACTTTCTCATTAATTTCACAAGGGATATTATATTATATTACTTTTCTGTAATTTATTTTAGAGCTAACGAACATCCATGATGTGTTCAGCTAAAATATTGAAACATGAGAAACGAATAAGATTCAAATACAATGAAAAATCTGGAAGTGTAGGGCCTAGAATCAATCTTGAATCCTCTAAGTAAAAATTATATGTTATCGAAAATTTCTTATAATATAACCGAAGCATCTAATAAACTAATCGTCATTAACAATCAGTTTTCTGAATGTTTATCACTTATAAAAAATTCAACACAGATTTTAGAACAAAAACTTATGATATAAAATGTTCCATTGATGTTATTTAAGTAAACTTTGCATAGGAACATTATATGCCTATTGCAGATATAGGCAAATCCATTCTAGTAAAATATAGAGCTACAATAATAAAATTAAATTAAATTTCTATAAAAATATAATTCTAATTATTATAAAAGAATTTGTTCAGAACCAATTTAAATATTATATTATGATTTACTTAAATTTACTTCATTATGAGAATCATCTTATAAATTGTACTTTCAAAGAAATATATATTATAAATCAAATTATATATAATCAGAAATAAAAATTACTTTTATAATAAATAACATCTATTAAAATAATAAAAGATTTTGAAATTTTCCTAGTTTCTCGATTATCAAAATTATTAAGAAATATTTATTGATTAAATCAGGGATATCTAACAGTTTAAAATCAGAGAGCCAATTCAAACATTAAATTCGTAGCCTCATCTAAATAATTTATTCTGAAGCACCATAATAAATATTACCTACTCTCTAAAAGAAAGTTATTAAATTATCCTAATTTAATTAGAATAAAATTTAATTTAAAACTATGTGAAAAGTTCAGATTTTAATTTTTAAACTTAACATTTTTAAAATTCTTAAAATTTGAATTTTTCGTATAATTTAAAAATAAGTTAAATATGCAATTAATCAAAACTTATTTTAAGTAATTTTTGATAAGAAATCTGAGATTTTAATTTAATATAATATTGTATTTAAAAATGGGAGAAAATATTTTAAAAAATGTACATGCATAAAAATAAAAATATATACAGTATATAGTTTATTAAGCTAATATTACTTACACGTTGCAATCTGACAGTTATGGCTTAACAAAAAAAAATAAATGAATATTTTTAAAATGCTGTATAACTTTGTCTCGTTTCATATTTTTTTTAGAAACGTAAGTTTCATAATAGAAGGAAAAAAATCAAACGAAGTTATTGTTTTGTTAAGTACATGATGACATATCAAGAATAAATTTTATGACAGAGTAAGATTATCTTATAATCCAAATTTATATTGTTAAAAATGTATTAGAAACTTAATTACAATATTTAGAAAGAAAGCATTTAATAAGATTAATCGCATTAAAATCAAATAAGATTATTAGAAAATATCGAATTAATTGTTATTCTTACATAGTTGTCTATAATGAAGATTTGTGAATTTATTTTAAATAAACATTCATTGTAATTAATAATACGGCGTAAACAAAACATTAATTATATTTTTGAAACTGTTTAAGATAAGGGAAAGAAATCCCTATTTTTCTTCGAATATAGTGTTATGACAGATAATAAATACTGACAAATCGAAATTCTGAAATATATCATGATTATCACGAAAGTCTTGAATGTAAGATTTAATAAAATACAGTAATGTACTATCATTAAAATGTTCATACGATATTGAATTGAGGAAAGGAATTACTATTATTACATAGAGACCAATCATCTTAAGCTATACACAAGCACACGTCCTTAGAATAACATATGAAGGATTGCACAAACGTAGACTATAGTCGTTAATTTTCTTTTTTGGACTATTATATTTCGGATGCCAACATGATTTAATAAATATTATAATGCATATAGGCTTATATTATGAAATGTTTTAAGTAATTTTAAATTGCACTGTTACATTCTTTTTTTATTAATAAAAATTTCAAAAATTTTACAGTTAAATTTTTAATAACATTTAAGATTAGAATTTCTTAGAATGAACGCAAGGCTTCTTGACTTTTTCTTTTAGATGAGCATCTTTTGATACATTCCAAAGTGAAAACTCGAATGTAAAGTTTAGAATAGATATACAGTACTTTGGAGAGCACAGTTAAGAACTTTTGCTTTAAATACTTACATATTTATATTGTAGGAAAACAAATATTATATTTTATTACAGTATTGTTAGAATTATATATAATGAATATTTTATATGACTACTTAAGAATATTTTCATTATTATATATTATACAGTAATTTGTTTTGAATTGTCCAGAAAACTAAGGAAAACTGTAAATCCATACTTTCTTCTTTTTAAATAAATATTTACAATAATTGATAAATTTTCAATTTTCACATTTAAGAATATTTTTTATATTCTTCTGAAATTAACTGATACATATTTAATTTTCAATTTTTATCATTTCTGTTCAAATGTTATGAAATGACGTGAAGCTAGCTATTCTCACTGATCAACTATTTTATAAAGAAAAAGAAGCAAAATGCAAATATTACATAATAAAGGGATAATTAAATATTCATCAAATATATATATACAGTGTATATAATTTGATTTATTTCATCATATAGCGTGATTAAAACTAAGAGATTTTTTTTAACTATATTCGACTCAATTCCATGAAGAGTCCTTGCCAATGGCGGAGTTTGTAGCCTCAGATGGCATATCGCTTATTTCTGTAGGATTGTTTAATCCTATCAATAATATAAAATAAAATTTTGATGAAAATTAAATAAATCCCATAGAACTCTCAATTCCATGGAGAGTCCTATGGGATTAAACAATCTTTTAGGACTGCATTTGATTTTTATCAAATTTTATTTTATATTATTGATAACAGAAGGTGCTAAGTGTAGCACCACAGGGATAGCCCTTAGCGCCATCTGTTATCAATAATATAAAATAACTTTAATCATTCGAAAATAAAAGATAAGTTCGGAAAGTAGACGATTTTAGTTCTTTCCGGAATTACCTGTAGGTTAAGCCGCCATATCGCTCAGAAGATATGCATTATTTGACAGCGGCAATTTTTGAGCCCATTACAGACTGATTAACACCTATGATGAGATCAACCAGAAGGATGAAGTTCAACAGATCGTGCCGAGTCCGGACCCCTGTGTAAAAATCAGAAGTATAGGACACCGATTTGAAGCTGGATCCTGCAAAGCGTTAAGTGAACGTTTTATCACATAGCTATTCCGCTAACAACTGTTTGTAATTTATTACATTCAATTTTATTAAATTTGGATTTCTAATACAGTAGTGCATATGGATTTGTATTAATCCCATAAAGTATATGTTCCTATATTTATTTAAGAAATAAACTTATATTGTATATAAATCAGGGATGCACAAACCACGGCCCTCCGTTGATTTGTTGGAGGCCCGCTTCACCATGTGTTATTTTGCTAAGTCACACAATCAACAAAATATTATCTGTAGTTTTGAACAATGCATTTTCAAGTAATATTTTTCTGATGTGAAATTATTTTTACAGTGATTCGATAAGAATACTTTTAAACAATAAAGAAAAAATAATAATCATATTTTGCAATAATAAATTTTTTTATTTTTACTATATTTATATGTGCGAAATAGGAAATTTAAAAAATTGTACATGCGTACAAGATAGCACTGCCGTTTAACTAATGAAAATTTAGAATCAATTTTGCATTTGGCTACTACAAATGTCAAACCTAATATTAAGAAAAATTGTTAAATCAATGCAATGCCACTCAGAATTTTTCAATAGAAAATTTTTTATTTATTTTTGATTACGGTTCTTTGTAACATGTAATTTTTGATTACGGTTCTTTGTAACTTATATTGTATATAAATCAGGGATGCACAAACCGCATCCCTGATTTATATACAATATAAGTTACAAAGAACTGAATAAACATGATATGATATACAACTTTCGTGGTTTTGTTTTGATGACCCTCCTATGAATTACAGTGTATCTATGCGGTCCTTGATCTTAACAAGTCTCTGCATCCCTGATATAAATAAAGAGTATTCAGTAATAATTTGTTTTTATTAAGAAATGCCTAAATTTTTTATTTATTGCATATAAAATATTTTTAAAGGCAATTGGCCTTTACGTTCTATTTTATTTTATTTTTTTTTATTTTTAACATTTCAAAAATAAGATGTTTACTTTCATAATAGAAAATAGATTTTCAGCCTATATGATGGTTATCTTACAAGCATTCATTTCCTTTGGAAAGTTGGCTGAAAAGAAAATGCATCTTTTTAGCCTACTTTCCGGAGGAAAGGGAGTTTATAAGATAACCATCATGTCTGTATCTGTTGTCTTCCTCCCATTAATAACTTTTGAATTAATTAATAGATTTTCGTGAAATCTGATAGTAATGTTCAATCATTAGAGGTCACCTCGACAGGCGCATAATTTAATCCTCTAAGATCGTTTAATCCTAGAAGATTGCATTTAATTTTTATAAAAATTTTTTATTTTATACTTTTGATAACAGATGGTGCAAAGTTCTAGCAGTGCAGGATAATGTAGCTTATATTACTTAGCACTTAGTCCCATCTATTGTTAGTGTATATCACGATAATATTATAGGTTACTTATCGTGACGCTATCGAGCTGTAACAATAAATGACGTCATAAGCACATCGATTTATGACATCACGATACCGCAACAATGGATGACGTGTGTCGCCATATCAATAGCATCATATGCTGGTTGCATCATCGTTAATCCTGGACACAAAAAATCAATGAATTCCAAATATCAAATAAATGAAAAATAAAGGACGCTCGGAAAATAAGCGGTTTTATTTCTTTCCAGAACTAATATTTTATTTTTAAATTTTTCGATTCAAAAATCTCTTGAAACAATTAAACAATGACAATTTAATCCATTTACTAATGATTTGGCACAAAAGTACAACTTACATATACAATATACAATACGGTATGTGCTCAGAAGGCAAGCTAAACAGTATTTAATAATGATAATAGAGAATTTCTGCACTGCTACGATTCAGCTCCGAACGATAAAGTCCAAGATCTGCGCATGTGCGAGGTTGTGAATCGTTTCATTGCTTTTCCTATCTGTTTTGGTCTGTCGTTGACCGGTAAAAACAGTCTCTTATCGTTGTTTCTTCGGGACGAGCCGATTCAACTCAGAATATTAAAATTCCTTATCAGCAGTTTAATATAATAGATTATCTTTTATTAGAGATAATAGAAGATAGAATAGAAATAATTTATCAAATAAAGAGAATTTACGATAATACAGCATCTATTGTCGGCGGTTGGAACTAACCTTGAGTTCCTGAAGCGACTACCAATAACTTTCCGAAACGATACAATTTTTTCGTTTAGTTATCGATCGGAGCTGAGTCGTAGCTATGCGGAAACTCTCTAGTATCTAAAATTCAAACAATTAAAAATCATCTTTTTTCCCTCTCCATTGTTTTTTTTTTTTTTAATTGTTGTTTTACACTGCTTTCCACTCAGTGAGATTATTAAGGGACGAGGCCAACCACAGACTGCATAGGGCTGCACTCACACTCTGGAGGGGGTACCGGATGGTAAAGGACGGGGATCGCCGGCCGGG
>WUQG02410253.1:0-16338 GCA_011317285.2 Androctonus mauritanicus
TACATAGAACATAACTAATTAAAGCATTATTCAACAGTAGTATATCATATCATATCTTTATTACAGCTGTAATAAAGATGATACGATATACTATTGCCGTATAGTGCTTTAATTAATTACATTCTATGTAAGAGTGTTTAAGCAGTCTGGTTTAAACATGAATGTAACTCTCCTTTTTGTATTGGCTCCAGGTCTCATATAACATGGTTTTACACAACATGATGTTTTGTAGGAACCTATCTACTATATTATAATAGGGATACCTGTACTTTGAATAGCAATTGTTGTTATAAAAATCACTGTTTCTAACTGATATAATGATTTGTTTTTAAATTATACAACAAAAAGTTTATTTTGATATCAATCATAAACTCATCTACTATAATGAGTTTATGATTGATATAATAGATGTATTCCAAAACATCTATATGTTGATTATTTCATCTGAAAGATAAGTAAAGCTATTACTCTACAGAGAGAGAATTTTTAAGAAATAAAACAAAATTCTTTCTTAATAAATTGTCTTCTTAAATGTACTACAACATTGAGTTATAACAACAGAATTCTCTCTCTAGCAGAATAAATAAGAAGAAGAAATGTTTGCTCTTCTTATTGTTTATTATGCTCTAAGATCTACTGATTCTGCTTTCTCTCTGATGTCAAATAATTTATCTAGAAAGAGAATTTTTATTAAAACCAACATAGACTCCCTGGACCTGGCTCATTGAATCCATCATTTAACTTTATAATTGACTCCATTATGGGTGTTAGCCAGCCTGTGATGGACTCTAAAAATAGCTGCTACCAGATGCAATATATGCCCATGTGCGATGTGACAACTTAATTAAACATAACCTAATATCAACTGTTGTTACTTCAAACAATAGATTTTTCTTGTAAATCAGAATTATTATGTATGGATCTATATATGTTGGAGACTGTTTATATTAAATAACAAATGAAATCATAGTGATTTATATATATATATTACTGCATTATATATATATTATTATATATATAATAATATATATTGCATTATTATATATATTACTACATTATATTGGAATTAGAAAATCACTTGATACACAGCATCTGGGAAATTCAAAATCAGTGAAAAAGAACAGAGTAAACAGGTACTAAAAATAAGTGCAGTGGTACTTCAACTTATGAAATTAATTTGTTCCTGGCCACAATTTATAACTCAAAAAGTTTGTATCTTGATTTAGAAATTTTGAAAATAATAAAAAAATATGCATTTGTGTACAATTATTATTTTTATTTTTGAAATTTTTGATTTTACATGCTTTGTATAAAAATCATCTTCCATTAAACAAGAAAAAAAATTAATTTTCTTATGACTAGTTTTGTAATTCAGTTTTTGATTTATTGTCATCAGTTGCTTCTTTTTGTTTCTTAGGCTTTAATTTGCATAGCAAGTTAAAAATTAGTTAACAAAGAATTCGACGTAACTAATAATTATTATGATTTTTAATATTATCAAGAATAAGCAGTCTTTATCACATTAACAGTTATATATGCATATTTCAAAAAATAATTGAGATATTTTTATACAAAACTTATAGAAATAATTTGCAAATATAATATTAGAAAGCATCACGGTTCATATCTAGAGGCCAAAATGGGATATGAAAAGGTTTGTATGTAGAGTTGTTTGTAAGTCAAGTTACCACTGTATTATATTTCAAGAAAGAACTAGCACTTCTGCAATAATATAAATATATTTATATTATTGTTAGAAGAACTAGTACTTCTGCAATAATATAAATATATTTTAATCAGAAATCATTATAATACTTTTAGCTATTACGTAGCTCTTCAATGGTAGATGGAATAAACTTAAAATACAAAAATGCAACAAGATAGCACTAATTTAAAAATCAAATACAAATTATGTATTTAGAACAAATCTCCACATACATGATACAAACACATCAGGAATACATAAAATGCATTTTATACAAAATGAGGTCAAGAGTACATAAAATGTATTTTATACAAAAAATAATAAAAATCAGCAAAAATTAAAATAAATATGGGATAAATACATGAATAAATATAGATTTATTAACATAAATTATAAATAATAAAATAAAAATTAAAAATATTAACTAAAGCTAAAACATTACTACTACTTATGTTGGTATAAATAGACTCATGTATTTGATATTTTAACACCTTGGTTATTATTAATAACATTCATATACTTGTTTCTAGTTGCTATATCAAGTGACTCCAATAAGAATCCTTTGAGTGGGAGTGCTTGGAGATCTCATCACTTTTGCTCTGCCTCAGTTTATATCAAGTGTTGAACTCGAGAAATCATTTACCCAGAATGGTAATATTTCTTCCAAAGTAGATATATTTATGTTTTACAATGCAATCTTCCAAGTTCCATAGATAACTTCTACATAGATTTCATGACATTTAAGATCTCTGTTGAAAAGAATAATAATATAAGCTCCATACTTTTTCCACTATTTTATTTAATTTTATCATTCCTTAATTTTGTATAAATTGCTAGGTAGCTAATAATTGCCAATTTTCTGTTTAAAGTACATGAAGTTTTTCTAAATGACTTAAGCTTTGATGATCACAGGGCACTTTAAACAAATCTTTGATTTTCTTAATATGAAGCAACCTTATTTCATCAAGGTTATTATTCTGTCTTATATTGTTTAATGAACTTTCTATGTCATTAAAAATAATTTCATGTTTCCTTCCATAATAAATAATGTTAGAAAATTCTTCCTCCTTGTTAGAGTAGTACATAAAAATATTCTCGATAAAGACAAGGAAAGCTTTTTTTTTTTTTATACTTTATAGGGTCGGATAAGCAGTCTGGAATAACTACCAGATAATAAGTAAAATTCCTAAAAATTTTCTTCTCATAATGTCTTTGAATGATGTTAATTTGCACAACTAGGAAATGTGCAGCTCCTTATTAAATATTCTTACATTTATTCTTTTGTCAAGATTAAATATAAGACCAGCATTTTGATTTTCCAAATTTTTTTAATTAATTTTTGAGACTTGTCATTACACTTTCAGATAATAAAAATGTCATCAACATATCTTAGATATAATTTTAAATTCTTCAAGGATTATAGTTTCTATGGGTCTAAGGAAGATTTTGGCCATTATGCCAACCTTGGGTCCACCAGTAGGAGCCCCCAAGTTAGATTAAAGAACTTTGCATCAAATGAAAAATAGGATTCATAACATAGAAGCTGACAAAGTTTTCATAATGTAGAGAGCTCTGTATCAGGTTCTTGAAAATTTATAGAAGGAATCTCTATAATGCAAGATATTAGGTGGGAGACTAATTGAAGGAAAAAGTTTATCAAAATCTAACACTGTAAATAATATGTTATCTGAAGGATACATTTCTTTAATCATATTAATCAATTCTTCTGCAGACCCGATAGTAAATTTAAATTTAAAAAATTTTGTTGTACAGATATTGGCTAAGGCATTTTCAATTGGCTAGAAAGGAGACTGCTTTATTTCAGTAATTGATTGAATACTTACTGAGCTTTTGTGGTTCTTAATACACCAAAGAGTTTAGGATAATTTATTTTAACTTTTGCTAATTTTTATTATTTTTTGTATAAAATACATTTTATGTACTCTTGATATGTTTATATCAGCCATGTAAAGATTTGTTTTAAATATATAATTTGTGAATGTATTTGATTTTTAAATCTGTGCTATCTTTTCTATTTTTGTATTTTAAATTTATTCCATTTACTGCTGAAGATGGCTATTATTAGCTGAAAGTATTGAAAGTATTAAGATAATTTACTGTTAAAAATGCTAGATTTTCTTTTCTTTAAAGTTTCTACATTAAAGCAGTGGATTTTTGAGTATAGTTCTTTAATAAGTATTATAATATATAGTATTGTATTTATCTTAATTTTTCTTTGAATATTTTAATATCAATAAGTAAATTGGCAATAACTTTCTGGAACCAAAGAAATTATCAGAAATTTTTACACTGAAATTAATGGAAATAGAGTTTTCCATTTTATAAAATGACGAATACCAGTATTTGCTCTTTAACTATTTAAGTTATAGTAATACTTTAATTTTATGCATATGTGACAATAAAATCAATTTCCATTTTAATCTTACAGTAAAAATTTTAAGTCTATAACTGTATTATAATGTAAAACTGTTAGCTGCATCCATCTATATTGATATTTATTAACAAAATTAAATGTATTCAGCAATTTTCTTTTAATATGTAAGCATTTTTTGATGAACTGTAATTTAAGATCTAGATCTTAATTTGATGCATATTTTTAAAATTGATAGAGATAAATCACTATAAGTTACAATGTTTTAATCAAAAACATAGCAACTTATTTCTTATTCATATTCTTTGAAATTTGAAATAGTTTCAGATTTGAAGTATAATTTGAAAAGTCTATCTTTAGATTGCATTTTAATGAGTTTTTAGTAAATTTATTACATAATCTATAACATAATTTAATCTATATATATATATATAGCGTAAAATATATTACAGATTATGTAATAAATTTATATATATTAATATAAATATATGTTAAACAATTTATATATATAATTGTTTATTAACCAAGAAATTTTAGAAGAAAAATAGTTTTCATTAATGGAATCAACTTAAATACAATTCAGTTAAAGATGACAAAAAAAAAAAATTTTTTTTATAAAAATCAAGATTGTCTGTTTGATCACATCACAGCCTTATCATATCTTCATGTCAACCCATGTGATCTGGCATATTTATTCTTACAAAGAGCTATTATATTTTCTAATTATGTTATTAAAAATATATATATTTACATATATTGAAAGAGATAGAGGATATATTCAGAAGTTTAATCTTTTGAAAAATGAAGGATATGTTAGAAGAATATAAGAAAACACAAAGAAAGAAAAAAGGATTCTATCAGAAGTATGGGAAGCCATTATTAAAAGAGAGAGAGGACAAATATCATTTAGTTATCTCTTATGATGCACAATTGAAAGAGTGGATGAAATCTGTCTTCACAGAGTAAGGCCTGGGCTCCACTACACCTGAAAACACCAGAAAGTAATGCAGCTTCCAGTTTATATGCCGTATCTTCGCCAGAAACTCATCTGAAAATATAATATAAATAAATTTAACATTTCAGTTTCAGGTGTAACTGCATAGCCAATCAGAGTTTAGTATTCAATAGATAACAGGATGGTGCACAGACCAAGAAAAATTTTTGGTTCAAGACTTTTAGATTCTACATATTTAATACTATGAATAATAAAAAGCTCTAATTTTATTAATTTCTTTTATGTTTTAAATCAAATAGATTATACAAATCTTAAGAAAGATAATGATTTATAATTTTGATGTTTTGCTTCTTAATTTACTCATTGTTGGTATCATAGTTTAGATAAGCAGACCATCAGTCATCAGTGCATCCTCCATCTTGAATATGTATATAGACACTAAATGGTGCTATATAAACAAGTTGACAGAACTTTGTTTATGTGGACTAAAGCATAAACAAAGTAACCTGAAACATGATTTTGCTTGTTTCAGTTTATGTTATCAGTTTCAGTTTTCTGGTGTTTCTGGGGTAATACTAAATATTCATGGATATGTCTGTCTGTCCAAAAATTAATATTTTTGTATATATTAAAATACTAGATATACTGCATAAATAGGATGAAAAATATATAGAGTTAGTTGCATTGCATTCTCTTCACATTGACACCATTTTTCACAATCATGGGATCTGCCATATTTATTCCTAACATATATCTGTTTCTCCTCTAATTCTGTTATTAAAAATATGCAGTTATGTGTTCCTATTTAAATTTATACAAAAAATATGAATTCAATAGGCATTTTACAAATAAGCCTAGAAATGAACAGAATGATCCATATTAAGAATAAATGTGGCAGGTATACTTTATATATCAGTTACTTTATCATATTCAAATTAATAATCCCTAATATTTCTGATTAAGCAGTTTGTGAGAACTCTGACAATTATAATCATTTTCCAAATATGATAATTATTTTGTAGACAATTTTATAGATCATATTTGAATTTCAAATGGTTGCAATTATGTTGTCTAGCTTTTCAGCTTTCTGTTCCTATCAGTTGCAATAAAATTTTCCTTGCATATTTTTGGTTTGATTTTCTAATGTTTTAATTCCTTTGCTAATATTTTTGTTGATATTTAGAATTGACAGAAAACCTTGTAATTAAGTTTTTTTTACATTTTGTTAAAAAAAATATTTCAATAAAATCATATCATAAAAACATTTGGTTAAAGTTTTGTATACTTGAGACAATGATAGCATAAATTTAATATGCAATAAAAATTTTACTAAAGAATGCAGTTTCATATTAATATTTCTCAGTTTTATGATTTCAAAAAAACCTTATTTTTTGGAGAATTAAATATTTAATAAGTATAAACTACCAGCAGTTTATAAGTATATTTGATTGCAACATGCTACTATTGTGCCATGCTCACTTTCCAGCATTTTCTTCATTTTATGTCTGAGCATTTCATTTTAATGAACCTAGCTTTTTTTTGTCTTGGTGCTAATATTTGTTCAAATAGTAAAATGAATTTTGAAAATTATGAAAAATTATATATTTATTTCAATAAATACCATATTATTCTAACTCTTAAAATTTGAAGTATGCTTATATGCAAGTCTTGATTTTTTTAATATTTTTCAGAAGCTGAATTGGATTAGCTTAAACATGAGTATATACAATGTTTTGTTGTGCTATATACTTTTTCTAATATATTTATTTATGAAACAAATAAATGCCAAATAAATAAAAGATGCCAGTAAATAAAGATAAGACAAATATTATTTCATCTTTATTTACTGCTTGAAATATACTAATAGAAAAATATTATAAGGAATTATATCTTAATTTATCAGTTCTCTGAGAATTTGAAATCAATAAAAACTTAAAAAATTTTGTATTAAAATTTTTCAGATCTATTGCAAGAATTGCTAAGGTTTATGGATTAATATGTCTGGATTGTCCTGAAAATTGTTACAATATTCTGTTTTCTAACAAAATTGGAATTTTGCTAGATTACCTCATTCATTGTTTAAATGTAGGAAATTTCATATTGTTTTTCTTTAATAAAAAATTAAATCCCTCTAAATAATAATAAATATTTTTCAGTTGTTAATTCCGGACAATTATACTCAATTATTAAATAGTGGTCCTAATTCTACAAATGTTGCTTTACCAACTGATATAGTCTCAGGTAATCTCATGCAACTATTGGCTATTATCATCATCACTTGGCTTTCATGTAAACAGATGGGATTTGCTGGTATACAGAATATATTGATAGATCAAAATAAAATTGTTAATCAGAATGAAGAATTTCAACAGCGAGTGCATGATGTAATAAGGTAATTATTTTATATTAAATGATCTTTCAATTATCTGAAATGTTTATTAACTAATTTGATTATTTGAAATAGTTTTTATATTTTTAGCACAATTCAATACCCAACTTACATGATTTCAGCATATGTGATTTTTGAAATATATAATTTAACAAATTCATACCCATTTTTGAACATACATTAAACTTTCAGAAATATGTTGATCAAACTTCTCATCCAATGTTGACATTACTTTTACAATATTACAGAACAATATTGCATCATGAGTGAAAAAAAGCAAATGTTACACAAGATAATATCACTTTCATAACTTAATATTTAAAATCAATAAACAATACATACAGTATAAATAATTCCAAGTAACTTAAACTTTCATTGTTGCAACTTAATAACATATAAGTAGTCCTCAACTTATGATGATTTGTACTTATGACAGTGATGTAATCAGTAAATTCTGATTGGTCATGCAGTCCAATGGTTTCTCAAATCCCAGAACCAATGGTCTCATATATGGAAAGCATCCTTTTTTTGTGGCTGGTTTTGTAGTTTTTATGTTTATTAAGATTATGTATAATGTGTTCTAGTATAGTATAAATAGTATACTATAATAATATAATCTAGTATAAATTTAGTTGTGAAATATCCATAAATTTTTGGTTATTTCTGAATTATAACAGCAGAATTCAAATCAAATTCTATTGTAAGTTAAGAATTATCTGTATATATTATCATTGTTATTCCTCATCTTTATTACTCATAAAACAAATAAAATTTTTATGAAATAGAAATTTAAGTGAATTTTTTTTAATTGATCTCAAATATTTTGTATAAAATGTATCATAGTGGCCTGTATTTTTCAAAAATACTATAAAACTTGATTTATTTTATACTGTATTTTAATGAAATAATAGTAATTATGATAATATATACCAGGGGTGGCCAAGCATCACGTCACTAGGAGCCAGCCATATAGGATAATCTCAAATACTTAAGAACCGCATCAGTTTTTTCGGGTAATCTTAACAGTAGTTTCAAAAATTATTTATATATTTTACATGCATATATTTCGTATAAATGCATACTACATTTTATGATAAATAAACAAATTACAAATATATTATTTTTTAAAATTAAGTAGGTATTTGCAACATATTAACTATTGACTCATGATATGGAGCCACATTGAAGGTACCAAAGAGCCGCATGTGGTTCGCGAGCCAGAATTTGGCTACGTTGGGTATACACTATACAGTACAAGTGGGTCACAAAGACATAACTTATTCATTGATATAACTATTTTTAATGTTAAGCAAATAAGTCACATGGTATAAGAGTCACTTATTATCTTGGAAGATATAGATTCAATTCTGAGTTCCACACCTCCAGTTTTTTCAGGGGCAGCCTAGCTCAGGCTCAGTTTGTTAACTAAAATTAACTTTACATAAATAAAGTTCTATGTATGTTGGATCAACATACGTAAGGAACTAGTTGTACTCATGTTAACTCAAAGCTGTTAAAGATATGCAGGTAAACCTTATTTAAAAGTCCTGCTTTGATGTCTAATTGCTATCTTGTCAGTGACATAAAAATTTTAATATATCTTCTATTAAAGGTAACTTCAGAAAATTGTATTTCTATAATTTTTAAATGGATGAATTACAGATTCTAGTCAATGCTAATATACGAAATTCTCAATTTACAAGTTCCCCGGTTTGTGAGTTTTTTCATAAATATATAAAAAATCAAAAATATGAACATTGTAATAAATTGATGCTAAACATTCATCAAAAGACATTTCAAACCATATACATAGTTAAGGCTTGTTTATAGTCCGACATAGCTAACGTTTCATTAGCGGCTAGAACATCTGCTATGCTGTGTTCTAATTTGCTTGTTTATAGTTGAACATCATATGCGTTTTCTTTCCGTGTGTTGTCTCTATATTCGAAAAGTTTAGTGTTATATAAACAAGGATAATGCTTAATTGCTTCAATAAAAAGTTCAACATTGCTATTTGAACATTCCGCCATTTTATATCAGATCGCAAAGCATCATGGTATAACCATAACGTTGAAACCTAGAACTCGTTCTAGGTTATCAACTTTCGCGCCGGTTACACTGTGTTATGGATGACATCGGAGTATAAACCTATAAACTGTTTATAACGTCGACGTCACTGACGAGCGTCTCTGCCACATCGGACTATAAACAAGCCTTTATGCAATACAGAACAACCAAGTCTGTAGCAAAATTGTCATCTGCTATGAAGCAGAAATAGCATAAGCTCTGATTTATCTGGCATATTATATAAATAATTTGTTTCCAGGCTGTGTCTAAAGTATTAAATATTATTAATACAGTCCATCTATATTAATATTTATCTGTCAATAATAACAAAAATTCTTTAATATTTATATGATAAAAATAATTTTCTTTATTATAATTTGTGATTTTTAACGGTTATGTTTTCATTTTTTGATATAATGAATATACAATGATTTATCTAACTACTGATTATTATTGGCCTTTACTTTATTATGGTTAAATTGCATTGTTGAAAACAGAATCCTTGATTTTAACATTATATTTATGGATAACTAATTCTTTGTTTATAAGTTCTTAATTTACAAGTAAACTCCACAAATGAATTAATTCAAAGTTGAGAACTATTTGTACTAATTTAACTTTAATGGCCTCGTTTAAAGTTCAAAACAATAAAGTCAAATTTTGTAAAAAGCATATATTACAAAAATTATTATAGAGAAATCTTTGAAGGTTGAATATCCACTATTTTTCAATGTTTTCAGCTAAAGGATTAATTAATGTGTCATCAAAATTATCTTCTATATAATCACTTCATTCACAAACACACATACAACATATATCTTCAATTTGATAAATTTTATAAAAATTTAATGAATTGTTCAAAAGATAATGAGAGTAATTCACAAATTGAAAAGTTAAAATATCTGCTATTTTTAAATGGTTGAAATTAGAGGATGAATTATGTAGTGTTGAGATTACCTTTAATGGTAGATTATTACTACCATGAAAATCCTCTCATTAATTCAAAATTTATTAATGGTGAACAGACCACAGCACAATTATCTTACAAAGCCTCACTTTCCTTTGGAAGACAGGATAAAAATTCACTTTTTTAATAAATGTTTAGGACAAAACACACTTAGTATAAAAATATTTTGATAAAAAATGATAAATTTTAAAAATTTATTTACAGAATATACCCAAATCCTATTTTGTATCATTTCAGTTTATTTCCAAAGTTATATTTTAAAACAAGACAGTATTACACTGACTTGTGAGTTATAAAGTTTTGCAATAGTGTAATTTGAGGAATATCCTCCTCCTAATAGCAGTAGTTTGCAGCACTATTAACCTCCAAATATAAAGTTCAGTCAATTCTCATTTTTCGCAGTAGTTATGTTCTGTAAATTCTTCGTGAATACTGAATCATTGTGCCTATGGGAAATATAGAGTTAGATTCCTGTGAACCTTTCCCATTTTCATCCTTGCCTTGTGTGTTTTTCTGTTTAAAAACACTTTATTTAATGTGTATTATAGTATTTACAAATAATTACAATATATGTAGTGTATAGCACTATATAGTATTATAATTACAGTAATCTTTATTTAATTTTTTAAAACATTGATTATGTAGTAAATAAAATTTTTATTTTTGATGGGTAATTGTATGATTTGACAGCTAACACATTGTCTTTCTGAATTAAGTTGAAAAACTATGTCAGCCTTGTCTGTGTCGCTTTTTGCCTCAGATCTTCTAAAATTTTGCCATAAAGAACAAATGCATAGGCACTTAGATGCCTAAATTTGAGGCTGCATTCAAACATAGGGTCACAATCTTCATTCATCTCATGACCTGCAGACAATATGAACAAGTTTTTGACCTACCTGTGGTCTGTGAAGTGAGCAAGGATAGGTAATGATATTTTTTCAAGCAGAACACAGGCTACATTTGATAACAATTTCCTTTATTAGAGAGAGAGAGATTTATATTGATAACAGTATTTTTGCTGCTCATCAAGAGTCCACAAATAAGTGCAAAAGCTCTGTGAAAATCGATTCTGTGGTTACAAATAAATTTTAACAAATAGTAGAATATGCAAATACAGAATCCACAAATAATGAGAACTGATTATATAAACTATAGGTAGTGCTTACATATTTTCTGTTCGTTAGTATTTACATATTCATACATATATTTTTCATATTATACTACATATATATATTGAATTTAAAATAGTCACATGCCAAAATTTGTATAAAACTTTTAGTGCTCTATCATTTAAAAATCACAAAATTTTTAATTTAGCATTCATTACATAAGACATAAGTAGAAGTATGTTTATATAACACAGTAGCGCACTACATAGTAATAATGGTTATCTACCTTCATTATTTCAATGATTTCTTACAGAAATTATATATCAATTTTCATCATTTCAATATGCAGCATATTTTTTTAAAAAATGCATTCCTAATAGAAAGTGAGGTCTACATATATGAATTTTGACCAAATATTTAAATTTTATTTTATAATTCAAATGCATTCATTTTTATTATGAATGCTGTAAATAGTATAAATTTAATGATTAAAAAATTAAAATCATAAAAATGAACATTTGAAGATTGATATGGACAATTGACATGAAAAATAATTTTGACAAACTTTTCCAAAATATTTACTGGAACAAACTAATAAATTTAAGGTATTTAAAAGTTTTCTTAAAACAAAAATTATTTTTTTAAATTAAATTTGATTAAAAGTTAGTATACTTAAATATATATATAATGTTTGAAATTGTTTACCTGTAGTTTATGTCCATTATTTCCTCCATTTCCAACTTTATTAATTTTTGGTGGGGCTGAAAAGTTTTTGTATATTCATTAATATTTTATGATAAAAATGTTCTTTTTAAATATTTAGATACTAACCAGGTCTTGGAGGTGGTAATTTCTTTACTTTCTTCTGATTACCATCCAATTTTGGACGAATGATTGTTGGCTTAACTGACATATTGTTGAATGAGGTAATTTTCTATAAAATTGTGTAATTTAAATTTAGTATTTAAAAAATATATCAAATAATAAATCTAATCAATTTAACCTATTAATGATTCTTCTTTATTTAACTATTCATATGTACTGATTTCTCATGGGATTAAAAAAAATAAAATTATTATAAAAGTGCTTCCCAGTTATAATGCAGGTTTGTGGAGTAAGGATCTGACCCACACTATAACTGATGCTACAGTTATTCTCTAATTCAATGTTTCTCTAATGCTCTAAAACATCTAATTTTATATTACTTAGCTGCACATTTATTATTTTTTAATAATCAAAAGGAAATTGATGTCAAATGGTATTAAATGGTATGAATAACTAATAAGAATCTTTACACAACATTATTTTGTCCATATTTGCATCAAGAATAACTGCAAACACCAGAATTATATCAAAAAATAAATAAATAAAAAAATCTTAAGTTTTATCGAAATTTTGACAAATTATGGTATAAAAAATTCTAACTTTTTAAAAATATAAAAGTTAGAATTTATAAAATATTTCGAAATATCTTTAATCATCAGAATTATTAATATAAATTCAAATTTTCATTATTTTATCATAAATTGTAATAACTAGATATCATCTGTTTATATAAATGAGCATAAATCTTATAATCTTAAAATATTGCTCAGAAACTTAGTTGGCTAAACTGGTCGAGTGGAAATACTTCAGCTTTCCACTCTGAAGGATCTGGATTTGAGTCTCAAATCCTACCGACTGGAAAAGTCCAATTGAATAAATTTATCATAGAGTTCAGGCCTGGCCATTGATATTCATCAATCTCAACCTGGCTGGCCTCTTTGCAGAGATGGACAGCCTACGAAAGATTTCTTTTGTCTCATCATTTTGTACTCTTATTGAATGGAAAGTGGTGTCATCTATTGAAAAAATAAAAAAACTCAAATCCTTCAAACTTGTATAGGAAATCATTAGATGGCAGCCATTATTAGATTACAGTGCCACTTGCAGATTTTATCTTTTTAAGAATCTACAATTTTAATTTAATTTTTGAATTATTAACAATAAAAAATTTTGGCTGTAAAAGAAATTTAAGAATTATGCCTTCTAATGATACACTATTATAGGAATCAGTATAGTAATTCAATTTCAAAAGGGATAACCATACATCCAGTGACCCAACTACATTTCACTATTATTATATATGATATTAGTTCCAGAATTTTTGTTAGCTTTTGGTTTTGTTATTGTTCAAAGATGCAATGAAAAATTAGTAAGGCAGGTGGATGTCAATAGATAACTGACATCCACCTGCCTTGCTAAGTTCCAGAGATGGGAACAGGAAAAAGCTGTGATATCCGAATCAGTGGTATAAATAACAATGTTATATCCAAAGATCACTGTATTTCTATTATTTTTTTAACCCTCTAGCAAATTTTAAGTAGCATTTATTGGATTCTCTTAGCCAGTTCCTAAAAATCTTAGTTCATAACTAGTTAGCAACAAAACTAGTCATATATAAAATCTTAGTAACATAACTAGTTCATAACCAGTTTATATTTCTGCATAGCACATTGTTTTAATGTGAAAAATGGGAAATAACTTTCCAATTGGCAAGTAACATTATAATGCAGGTTATATTATAGTATGAATATCTAGTTATGAAAACATAATAAAAAAATAAAATTGTTGAATGAGATGTTACCTATCATGTCCTATTATCTGTAATTACACTATTAATGAGTTACTATTTTCAATAAAAACAATCTATAAAATATTTATAAAAAAATATTTACATTTTATATTACAAAGTATATATTAAAAAAAATGAAATATATTGTAGCATAATGAAATTAAATCATTTGAATGCAAAAAATAACAGATTTAGTTCATATTATGTAGATTGAGAAAATGGAAGACAAATTAAATTTATTGGTAAGAGATGATAAAATAATGAAACTAGCCTTTGTCTGAGGCTGATGAGGAGGTTTTGCTAGATGTGGTAAGTCCTACCACATTTAGCGAAACATCATCATCAACCTCAGCTGACTCTAGTGAATATAATCTGAAATTATTTGTGTTCCCCTTCTAACTTAGCCAATGAGACAAATAGTTTGCCCAGTATCAGTTATTTGCAAGTCAGGTCATTGGCATGAGGATGTTGAGTGCTGGAGTTGATTAATATTTCTTCTTTTGTTCTGTCTTATGTTTTAACAGTATACAGGGTGCCTACGTTTCTATGGACTGGAAATTTTTCTCCAAAACTATTGGGTATACAAAAAAACTGTAAAACATGTGTCCCATTACATTTTCCTTCCAAATTACAATCTGTCAGTAATATTTTTTTCTGCGTATCTTCTTGCACAGCACATGCTTCAACTTTGTTTTCTCAAATGGAAGTGTATTATTTTTCTAACAGAATCTGATTCTGCCAATTTTTTGTGCAATTTTCATGGTAAAATTATTTTCCTACGACTGATATTTTCAGAGATATTTAGGAATAAAGGAACCATTCAGAAAGGTATAATTTATTGCCCATGTTTCTATGGACCAGGTATTTTTCTTGAAAACTATTGGGTATATATGAAAACTATAAAACACATGTCCTGTTATATTTTCCTTCCTAATTACAATCAGCATTAAGATTTTAAATATAAGCAATCTATGATATGGTTTCACATATCCTAAATAATTTGTTTATTCCTAACTTTGATGGCTGACAGTATGAAAGTCAACAGACAGATTCTTGATTCAGTATGAAGTATTATAATATAAAACAAAATTTAAATGGATTCTCCAATAATCTTATACCTTGAAACATTTTCCAAAAAAGTTAAGAAGGTTTATGACTGTGATTCCACAAAGGGAATCGTAGTCATAAATCTTATTAAATTTTTGACATTACAGAAAAAATATGTATATATTAATCAAGAAAATGGCTAGTCCATAGAAACATGGGCACCCCGTATAAGTTAGCTTTTAGGGATCTAGTATTCAGAGAGCATTCAGGGACTTAGTATAGTACTAGTCTTAATAATTGTAATCACTTAGATTTTTTAGTTTAATTGCCAATTTCATAGTGATACATCAATCTTTTTGAATTGAATTAAGCTTTATTTATAGTTTAGTTTTAGGGACATTTACCTGTTAGGTTAGCTTATTATAACTACTATTCTGTTGACTTTTTTTAGCATTATGATCAAATTTTATTATTAGAATGTACCCCATTTTTAATAAGATGTCTATTGGAATTAAATACCCACTTCAGGATTATTATTTTACAAGTGTGCTCCAGAATGAATTAAAGTCAGAGACTATTCTGTATTATATTATTAGATTTATTATTTGGATTTAAATCATGTATTGAAATTAAACTTTAATTTTTCTTGTACAAAGCAATTATGTTTGATGATTGTTAACATAAAACAATTAATTTTATCAATGCAAAACTTTAAAAATTTTTTTAAAAATTTAAACAAAATTGAATTTTTGCATTTAATAACTATGTTATTATATTTATTAAATGCAACATTCCAATGTTTAAATTTTCTCAAAATTTAATATAACTAATAAATATCAAAATGTCAATTAAATTGTTAGAACTTTAAAAATAATCTAATACATAGGTTCTTAAACTATGGTCTGCAGATCCCAGTTTAAGAACCTATGTATTAGATTATTTTTAAAGGGGGTCCGCAAAATTATAAAAAGTGGCTGCAAACAATTCAAGACAACGATGAAAAGGCAAGAAGTGTGGAGCAATAAAAAATATATTTTTAAGACAATAAATAAAACATGAACCTATTATTATTATGTTCTGTGATTTTTATGTA